>CAJNOQ010001231.1:0-34224 GCA_905250885.1 Didymodactylos carnosus
TTTGACTATGTATAGTCTTAATTTTGACACACTCACTTACACTTTTTTCATTCTGATGATGACAGTGGATTCTGTCGAAATATCAATGAAATAAATAAATTATGATTAGTTAATCATGTTTATAGCAGTTTTGTACTTCATTACTCACTATAAAATAGTATTGTTGTTGTTTTTCATGGACTTCAACAAATATATATTATTCTCATTATTTTTAGGAAACACTATACTTTCATATATGAACCCAAAAGAAAGGACTTTCTGATGTTATTAGACGTTTATTTTCGTTTCAAAAGAGTTATACAATACATAGATATATGATTAGAGTCTATTTGACGTAAGTGGTCAATTATAAAAAAAATTATTGATGAACAGAGCTGTTGTACGATAAAAACGGAAAGAAATAATAATTTAGACGCTGATTGTAGACTGAAAAATGCGTAAATTGACTTTTTTTTTATTATAATTTAATCAAAATTCAATTATTGATAACTATCCATTGCAATATATTTTTCTATTTGCCGATAGTTCAAGTAGTCACGATTAATAACAGGCATGCTTTATTGAACGTGATGTTCCAAAAAAATTTAGACTCTAAATGAATTTATCTAAAGTAACTTAAAATGTATTATGAATAAAATACTTCAAGCCAACGATTTATTGTATTATTATCTTTTTACTTTCGTAAATAAGTTTTTTTTTCTTTTTTTTTTTAAAAAGAGGGTAGAAATGTTTTTTTTCTTTTTAAACTTGTGATATCCATTTTTCTACGTATAAAACCGAAAAAAAGTTTTTTAATTGTAGAAACATATGAGAATTTGTCTAGTCTGTTTAGTTGAGAAAAATGTCAGAGACACAGTGCCCATCCAGGCGGACATTTAGCAAAATTTCTGGATTCAAAGTCAGTAAAATACACAACGCTAGATGCTCAGTTTAACAGCATAAAAATTTGTTTCAATAGTCAAGAATCGATCTTTCACCGATAGATTAGTAAAGAAATTTTTTGTGAGAAATTACAGTGTTTTCCGAACAGACAAAGTTTCCCAAGAGATGAGTCGGTTTCCACCATTTTTCACACGTTCAAAAAAGCTTAAACTGTTGACACTACTCTGTAGTAAACACAGTTTCTATGATGCATGCGGTTTTTTTCCTGGTCGAGATGTTTTAGTTAAAGCGTATTAACTCAGCCTACGAATACTTTTAGGAAAAAATAAGGTCATATTTAGAATCAGCGCATCGAGTTGCACCGAATCATGTATAAAACAATAAGTTTTGGTTAGAAAACTATTCAAAGACATTTTTTTCCGTGAATCAACAATTGCTCGTGATCGGTCTTAAGATCAATTTTTCGAAAAAAATGATTTTTTCTGAAAATGTTTGTTTCTTCTTAAAAAACATCAGATTTGACTAAGTAATGATAATTATTTGTGAAAAAAGGGATTACGAGCAAAAAGTTCTAGTATCCGCCTGCTATGAAGGGAGAAAGTGTGTTGAACAAGATCGAAACGAACATAATTTTTAGTCTGAAATGGAAACAGTCATACATAGACTGGTAAAATCTTACACAAAAATAATATAGTCAAAGACATTATAGTAGACTCTTACGATAGCCATATTGCGTAGAACAGAACCTTGAGCATCATAAAATCAGACGATGTGTGTTCTAAGAACATTATTTATTACGTTAGTTTTTGTCATTCAAAAAATTCTTCGTTTTTATTATTCTCTTTCTGTTATTCTGAGAAAAACAAGGACAAAACATGTGAATGCAACATGTGATTATGTACAACAATATGAAGAGAAAAAAAATAGAACAATAATAACACCGATGAAAAACAAAATTAGAAAAAAGAAAGAAAAGAAAAACATAAAACATTGCTCTAACATTGTGAGTATTCCTATATAATTTTATTAGAAAAAAAAACTCCATGACTTTACACACAAGAGACTAGAAAACTTTCGATTTTATCGCTATTATAAAGGCAAGATAATTGAGACATAAAACAGATTTACATGATTTAAAAGAGAAAACTATCCTAAATAGAATGAGTATCAGGATTGATTTGTGGCACTGGATATCACTTCCCGCCACCTGTAAAAAAAAACACACAAAAAATGTAATCTCGATATAAAATATCTTTATTTCAAGTAAATACAATAGATAAACGTACCTGTCAAATGCATATTGACTTTCAGCACGAAAGAAATAAACATGATTTTTAAATTGTAACTTGAAAACATATTCTTTATTTATGCCATCATTTTCTGACGGTAATGATACACTATAGCCAAGCAATGGTAAACTAGCTAACGGAAAATCATCCTAGAAAAAAAAAGCAATTAAATACACTTTTTTCTCCCTAGACTATATTTCTATGTGAAAACATACTTGATAGGTTTTGTAAAAGAATAGACAAAAATTCGTAAAAATAACCCATAATTTTTGCCATCCATTTGAATTTTTAAATTTTCGTAATAAATATCCACTTAGTTGATTTTTAATTGAATATTTATGATCATTCATACATACAGATAAATTTCTATGCCAACAAACATGCATTGTTGTATTAGCACGATGTTGAATACATGATCGTTCGATTATATTATTTTCATCAACTACGATATGATCAAGATTTTCTGATGAAGCTATAATATGAAGAAAAGTGAAAAATATATAGTGATACGAAGATAAAAATATCTTACTATTTGACTTTAATGTCGATGAATTTTGTTGTTTTTCATCATCTAATGCTTTTACTTTTTCAATGGCAAATTTTAAATCATTAAACCATTTGTCTTTTTCAATTTCCGAACTAAAATATAGACACAACTCATTAAACATTAATTTAAATTTTATTTATTTTTTGTTTCTTGATTACCTTGCAGCTAGAAGTAACGATCGATTTGTTGTATAAATTGTGATAGAATTTGGTATTTTAATACGTTCGTCACTATCTTCAATCTTTAACAAGAAAATTAAGAAATAAAATGATGTTTTAATTATTTTTAACGACTAAACCATGTATAATTACCATCATCGATTTTAAAGGTAATTCACCGTGTAATTTAAATTGTAAAACAGGACTAGAACTTCTTGCACAATAAAGTAAAACATCGGAAAACTATATAGAAGAAAAAAATATTTAGACTATTTTCACAAGAAAAACTAACATAATTTGATATTTTACCAGAAAAAACATTCGTTGTTGATAACCTTTTCGTGATAATTTTTGTAAACATCCTTCTCGTATAAATTCCTACAAAAAAACAAAAACAAATTGAAAATAAATATTTAAAAGACAGAAATATCTAAACTCAAAACATACTCGCTCTTGAGACGATACCAAATTATCGATACCAATTAGATCTCGTTGTAATTCTATGAGTTTTTGTTTATTTTGCTAATAGCGAAGAAATTTTTTTTATTTATTTTTAATTTTATTATATCATAGATAAGAATACTTACAAATATACTTAATAATTCGGTAAAATTTTCAATATGATCTCGAATTTTAATAAAAACTTCGTAACATCGTTGATAATCATCTACATAATTATTTTGTTCATAGTATTTAAGTAATTCTAAAATAAAACAAAAATATTAAATTTTCTTCAAAAGAAAAACGAAAGTAAAAAAAGAACAAAATAAAATCATACTTCCTAGTAATTGTCGATAATGTAATAGTCGTTGTAATGGTTTTAATAAAAATGATATAAAAGATAAATAGCAAAATTTTTGTGATGCAAATTCTTTATAAAATAAATCAAAACGTTTATTTCGTTTTAAGACAATTTCTAATTCATCTAACAATTTTTCATAATTTTCAACATATTTTTCATAATTCTAAAAATTTTTTAACAAAAAAAAAAAATGATAGAAATTGAAATGAAATCATATACATACATTTACTTACCGGTAAAATATCGATTAAATGAAGTACAAGATCGTCAATATGTTGAAAACGATTATTAGTATCATTATTATTTCCTGACCATCGACTTTCCCAGAAAGCAATACGTTGTTCAAATTTTTTTAAAAATATAATATGAAAATCATATATTGGAACGATATTTGAAAATAATAAATCCATAAAATTTGCTAATGTTTCATCTTGTTCATGTTCTATTAGTATCGTTAATTCACGACGAAATGCATCAGCAATAACTTCAAGATCTTTTTTATATGTACGTTCAGTCATTAACATTTCTTTACAGATATAAAATGCTCTATCATGAATTGTAGATGTAATCAACGTTGATGATAATGACGTGGGAATTGTTGTAATATTAGTAGATTCCTAAATATTTGATTAAGATGAAATTTGATGTAGGAGAAAATGAGTCCACTTACAGTCATAGTAGGTTGCTGTAAAATATTTGGTGTCAATTTTTTTGTGGCTACAAAAAACATATCTAGACATGTAGTATTATTAAAATTAATGATAAAATGATGATAGTTTTTGAATAGCAAATGTCTATTATCAAAATGTCTGATTTTCCATTGTTTTCTCTTTACAAAAGATTATTTCATGCTGCTTTTTCTTTTCTCATTCATAAAACGTTCTTGAGCATTTTTTTTCTTTTACTTACGTGATTGTGTAGAATAACTCATATTTGACTTTGATTCAGCAACAGGCAGCGTTGACGATGTTTGTTGTTCATGTAGAACCGGTATTATGCGTGTCTATAGAAAAATTTCAAACAAATATCGTACATACTTTATTATAGATAATTTCAGTCTTAATTGACTACGCTTCACCTAACTGGAGTATTCATTCGTCTTTCTCATTTAATAAATTCAAATTGTTGACTTTTTTTCAATTCTAATTCTAAGAAATTCGGTTAGAAATGTATAGCCGACTCCAATGTTAATGGAAAATAATCAGAGTTTCACTGTTCGACTAATCCAAAACAGTCTTTTCCCTGTTCAAAACAAATAATATACCTTATCGTCATTGATAGTTTCACTGGTTCCCATTAGTGTAGGTGACATTGTTGATGGAGGAGGAGGAGAAGGAGAAAGGAGATTATCACCACTAGTTATAATTGTCGAACTAAACAAAAATAGTTCTATAAATTATTATTGTAAACTTTGACTAGATGAGCTGAGCACACACATTTTTACTGGCGTTGAATCTATTCGTTTATGGTCAGATGATGTAGTTGTTGACATTATTAAGATCGGTTTTTGAACTAATTCTGATATAACTTTAGTGGACGGTAAGGATGGTCGCTGTTGATAATTCGTTCGAATGGAAGATGAAGTATTATCTAACGATAGCCTGGATGAGTTAGATGTTCGATGACGATGTTCAGATGAATCACCTGGAAAAAGACAAACAATTTTCTAACAATTCAAATGTCATAAATGAAACAGTATTCTCGATAATAAACTACGATTCATCTCATTTTGATTAAATGTCAAGTCTGATTACGATCAAATTTATTCTTCATAGACTTGCAATTTACCATTATAAAATAACTATGTATACAATTATCATCTCTTTTTACTATATTTTTGTTGAACAACAATGTTGACTGTTTTGCTTTATAAATTTTCGATAAAATATTCGAATAACAAAACTTGTTGATCATATCTCCCTATTTTATTTTTACCAAATTTCATTCAATATTTTTATTATTATTATTCTTTTTTATAAAATTAGATAGAAAAACAAGTATAGCTGTTACTAAACATATATAATATACACGCACACACACACACACACACATAATCATACAATGACATAAAAGCTAAACAACCATCCAGTGAAGGAGCACACCATATATTATCTAAATAATTTCTCTATCAATTTATCATTTGAAATAAAGCAATGATGTGTACTGTAAACAAAATTTTTAGAAAAAAATATATTTGTGATAAGTCGCCGGGCTCAAGCAATTCTCTCAACATGGCAAACCGAATCATATTTATAAATAGGGAGTTTTCTCAACAAGTTAAAACTTTACATAGTGAAAGAAATTTAAAAAAAATAGTTTAATAATTATTTACACAAGTCTAATAATATTGCATCTTTAATATGAGTCGATAAGTAAAAAAGATCATTATATTTCACACAAATTATATTAATAAAAATCAATTTTATTTCAAATAAGAAATAATGATATTTAGTACTCTATATTTAGGTAAGTACTATACTTTTAAGACTATTTTAACCGTATCAAGATTCAAATTTTTAACGACAGAATAAGAAGTTTACAATTACACTACAGTAGATAGTCTTGTCCTTCTCTGTCAACTTGGAAGTAAAAGAAATTTTGTTTGATTTTCGTCATCGGTCATGGTAAAACTCTTTTTAGATAAAGCAAATAGATGTAAAACCAAATTACCTGAATAATGACTATTTAATGACTGACTAGGACTACAAAGTGCGTCAGTTTAGGAACGACGTTCTATTTGAAGGAAAAAGAAGTTCTCTGATAAGCATAAAAGAGAGAAAGAGAAAGAGGGAGAGAGAGAGAGAGCAATGACAAACATTTATCCACTTCTTTAAATTGAAAGTAATTTTCTCTACAACAAAAACAAAGCTCTAGTCTGTCAACTCGTTTTTTTCTAGTGATAAAAAAAAAACAACAGAAAAGAGAAAAAAGGCTAAGTTTTTGACATCATTTTCTTTTCTCTCGTTCGTTCGATCGTTCGTTGATTTGTCTATAAATCTGACACATCCATGATAAAAATTATATTTAGATGAACTTGATTAATTTTTTTGTTTAAACACACCAGATTTATTGTCAATGAACGAAAATAATGCTGCATGACATTAGCCTAGAGTGATAATCCACAAAATAGAAAGAAGAAGAGTGCAATGCAGATATATATATATCTATCTATCTCTATATATGAGAAATTATGTGACCAGAAAAAAAAAGAAGAGAGAGGAAAAAAAAAAGGACGAAACATAGTTGCATTGTGTCGTTTGTTTTTGATAACTCGATTGCAAAAAATAATGATAAAAAAAATACTCTTTAATATAACTCGAACAATAACTCTACACATATATTGAAATAACAAACTCTAAAAATGTTGTTTTTCAATTGAACAAGCTTTTAGAAACTAAAAGAGAAAAAAAATCCTTTCAAAGAAAATGGAAAATGCTACTACAAAAGTGTAAAATTAACAACTTATTTGCAGTTGAAAAAAAGAAGAAGAAGAAAACAGTATCATCGTGTATGCAATTCTACTTATCTTTCATTCTATAGAGAAATCAAATTGTATTAAATGAACGAACACATTTACACAGTAAATTACCAAATACCCGAGAGTGGATACGAACGGCTTTACTTCTTTCACTGAACTAATATAACTAACTAACATTTCTTTAGTTGAAAAAAACAACAAATCCCATACGATAAACAAGGTAAACAATGATATTCATTAGAATATAAACAAAAAAACTTGTGTTTTTGATTAAGTCGTTTTTTTTAAATGAGCAAAACATAGCGAAATTAAAAATGCAAAAGATTTTTTTTTGAGCATATTAAATAATGAACCCTGACTAGAATAATTTCTAATTTTAAAATCTAAAATTGAATGAAATAAAAATAAAAATAAACAAATTGATCAAAATAACAAATAAAGATAATATTTTAAAATTTTATCTGGCAAATGGATTTTTTAACACTGAACGATAACCTGCTTTATTTAAATGATTGGATAATGAATCATCACTCGAATTTGAACTTGATCGTTTTCGATTTTTTGATGTTCGTAAATAGACTCGTCGACGTTGTTGATTTAAAGATGAACATTTTTGTTGTTGTTGTTGTAAATAGTCGTGCTGTTCATTATCATTGTTGTTAATAATTATGGTTGATGCACTTGTACATCCAAATGGAATATGTGATGTGGCCATTTTACTCTGTTCATTTTCACTAACCGGTTTTTTTTGTTTCTTTTTTTTATGATTTTTCTTTGTTATTGTTACTAATTGTTGTTGTTGTTGCTGTTGTGGTGATTGTTCAATGTCTGAATCGCTTAAATCAAGCAATCGAGCTGTAAATGATCGTGTATTATCAGGTGATTTTCTTTGTATTAGAGGATAATTGAGTAATTTTCTATTATCCATTGAAGATGCATAAGAGGATGTCGAAGAAGAACAACTAGATGAAGAGAACATTTTTGTTTGATGAGTGGATGGTACTGACATTTTGTTTGTATCACGAATAATATTAAAAAAATTTAATTTAGCTTCAGAAAATGTTGTAAAATCGGATTCATGTAAACAATGTTTTTCTGATGTTGGATATGATGGAAAACATTTTTCATATGCTAATTTTCTACTTATATCCGACCAATCTGTTGTTGTCGCTATAACTGGAGTCGATTTTGTACGTATACGTGATGAATCTGATTTATCATCAGCCGAATTCTTATCCACAATTAAAAAACATGATTTATGATGTTGTAACGTTGTATTTATTATAGATGAAAATAATTGTTGTCGTTTTTCTAATTTGTATAATTGTATGGCTTTTGAACAAGCTTGATCGACAAGTCTATTAACGATTGCATACATATCTAATTCATCTTTAACAATACGATCACATAATTGATTTAAAATACTTGTGACTATTGATTCAACTGATTGTCGTGATGATAGTGATGATGGTTGTGGTAATGGTACAATTTTTGATGTTATCTGACGTTTTATTCGTTCATAAATATTCTCATTTTCATTTGTTTGTGCTGTATCATCTTGCCATGATAAACTACATTTTGATGGTAATACTTTTTTATTAATATATTCAATATAACTTGTCATTCGAGGTAATGAATGAGCTTTTAGTGTTGATTTTGTGATAGGTACTGACTTTTTTATTGGTAAAAATTTAACAAGACCAATTTCACGCACTATATTTTTTGGTTTTTGTTTCTTTGTTACATGAGTAACAGAATAATGTTTACTATTTGTAGTAGATATTTGTCCATGTTTTGGTCCGATTAGTCGTTCAACTGATGGTGGTACTAATTGTTCATGATGTAGAGCTTCAATTGATGAACTACTACCGGATGTTGATGGTGAATGTGTAAAATCGGATGATAGTGAATGTTCTAATTGTAATGAATAGGATCGTTGTTGTTGTTGTGCTTTTAACATTAGATTTTTTTCTTCTTTCTCATCAGTTACATTTTCATTCTCATCACACTCATTCTCAATAGTCTTATGTCTCTCACACAATGAACGTGAACGTTGCTGCTGTATTTGTTTAGAGTGATTATATATATTTAAAGCAGTAGAATAACGTTTATTAGTTGAACTCTCATCCTTCTTATTATTATCATTATGATACAGTTCAAACCCAATCATATTATTATGATTCGATTCACTATTATTAGCGTTCGTATTGGCGACTAAAATTGAGCCCGACGACTTACCTCCTTCAATTGCTGTTTGTGGTTGTTTTGTTATGGTTTCTCTATTCTCAACGGTCTTTTTTTCAATATTATAATTAGATGTTTCACGTTTAGAAAGAGATGATGAAATTTCATCACCATTAATTCTATTTAATGTGTCTTGATGTTGTCGTTCAGGATCATTTAAATCAATTTTATAAGTTTCACGATAGATTAAATTATCTTGAGATGGTTGTTTTTCAACGATATCAACCGATGGATCACGAGATAAACGATTACTATTAGTATTCGAATTACGTTTTCGAGACGATATGAGAGGAAGAGCAGTATTATTCAACGTTTCTTCAACGTATTCGTTATTGTTCACTGTCTGCGATGGTAACGGTTCATTTGTGGTTGCCGTTCGAGCTGATACTTCAACATTATCCTCGTCTTCATTTGTACTCTCACCAGATAAATCATATTTTTCACGACTAAAACGTGAGTCGAGTGTACGACTACCATGAGTCGATGAATCATCGTGATAATATTGATAGTTATCGTTAACGTTATTTGTATTCGAATTTAAATGTTGTTGGTGTTTATCTGGCTGGTGATGATGATGCTGTTGTTGTTGTTGACGTAATAAACGTGAATCAGCCGATGACACAGTTGTATCTTGACTACGCATCGTATCTGATGTTTTTAATTGTGGTGAACGTAATGAACGTGTCGATAATGGAGCAACATTTCGTGTACTAGAGTAAGATCTAAGATAAAAAAAATTTAGTTTGATAAAAGGAAAAAAATAAGAAAATTCTTACCTTAAAAATGTACGATTTTTCACGTAATGTTCACGTGCATATTCAACGATTTCTTTTTGTGTACGACCAGCATATCTACCAAAAACAATGATAAGTGATATTATAAATGATAGTCATTATCGTCTCGAAAAATTTTGGTTTTAAGTTAATAAGTAGCAATCTTTATCATCCTATCAATCCTCTCCTCAATTATTCTAAAGATTCATTATATCATTTTTCTCTCTATATTAATTAAATTTACCTGAAAGATGAGCCACGTGTTAATAGTTTACTTTTATTTCGGTGTGGACGTTTAATACTAACACATCGAAAGAATGCATGATATTCAATACATTTTTTCCAAAATATTTTACATTGATCACGTGTATCAAAATAAAATTCAACAGTGTCTTTATAATAACCATAACCTTCTGGTTGAAGTTTAATTAAAAATTTTTTACGTTTAAAACTTAATTTTCTTATTTTAGCCCATGAAAATGTATTAATTTTTGTATAATTTTGAAATACAAGTATTCCCATATGAGCAACAGATAAATTGAGATTAACACTTTCATGATCTTTTGCTGTATGCATTTTAATTCCATATAATTCGACTTTTCGTGCAATATCTAATAAATTTAAATCAGCATCAGCAGGTGTTTGTCCACTAAAAAAAGAAAAAAATATTAATAAATTATATAAGAATTTTTATTCATTCTACATACACATGGTTTTTATGATAATTCATTATTCTAATTTCATGTTCATATACTTGAGGTGGAAAAAAACATCTTCCACCCATATATCGTGGATCATTGTTATAAGATTCTAAATAATCACCGATTTCCGCTAGAAGAGACATAATTATTTAATAGATTATAGATAACATTAACATAGATATACTCCTAACCTTGTACGATATAAGAGGCTAATAATGCTGCTGTATTATCACTACATAATAATGTTCCCTGTTCAAGATCACGTTTAATTTGTAATGCAAATAAATATCTATTTAATATGAAAAATTTAATTTAATAGTAGTTCATTGACAAAAGATAAAATTTATACCTCGTAAATTCTTCTTCGAGTTGACCGGGATCCGGTGTATAGAATTTTACACACATATTAAATTTTGTTTCAGTGACTTGTTTTAAAACAGGTTTGTCCATTTCAAGCCAAATCTAAAAAAATTTGTAAAAAAAAAAGAAATAAAAATAAAAATATATCGACATCTATTCAAAAAATCTAAGACAGATTCAATGATCATACCGCATTTTTATGAGCATCATAAAATTCCAATGCAAAATAATCGGATTCAAGTAATTCCAAATAATTGCATACATTGTCATAAAGATCTTGACCAGTTGCTTTTGGCTAAAATATATAAAAATATTCCAATCACAACTCTATCTTAATAATAGAATAGGCTTGATTTAAACTGTTGATAAATATTTAATGTAACAATAGTGAGATAATCAAAAGTTAAATTCTATATTAATAATCATTTTATCCACTATAAATAGATAAAATTTCTCTTTAGTTTACGTGATATTCTTTGTTTTTTATCTGTCACTTTTTTTTTCACCTTCAATTTGTCAAAATAGTATTGTTCTAGTGAAGGAAAATATGATCCAATTATAAACTCATCATCATTATTTTCATTACAGATGACACCTGAAGATTATTTTTAATAGTTAACAGATGGACGATAGTTTTTCTAATATTAAATAGTTAGTAATATAATAACTTGTTATCTGTTTGTCTTCCTTGTGACGATGAGAAAAAAATATTCTTTTAGATCTAATAACAAGCATATTTTTCTTTTACTGTCTGTTGTAGATATAATATGTTTGTTGAATATTAGAATGGTCTATATTATACAGAAACGGATAATATGTCATTGTATGCAATTAAAGAACAATTCACAACTCTTGATGCGTACACAGACAACATCGTTTATAGAGAAAAATATGAACGTTGTTTTCTTTAATCCCTCCTCCATTCCTCGCCCCGCTCCAAAAAAACAAGATCACGAGGTCATAAATATATTTCTCAATATCATCCAGATGTTTTCTGTTTTCACACGTAAAGAATTTTCTACACAATAAAACAACAGTTTCTCTTTACTGAGTCTTAATCATTTAAAAAAAGAAATAATAACAAATTGAGACCATACAAATTTTTTTACTTACATCGATGTGAAATGGAATTTCTTGATCATCAAGCATTCGTACTTTACATAATATTTGTTTTCCCTTTGATTTAGATGGTAATTGTTGAGAATGAGTTGTTGATGTTGTCATATTAATCTTTTTTTAGTGATAAAATAATGAATGCCAATTTTGGCAACGAATTTTTTATTATTGTTGAGACAATTGTAATGAATATGTGACATGTTGTTGTTTTTATTATTTATTTTTATGACACTAGTCGTTTTCAAAAATGTTTACAATAATTTGTTGTTGTTGTTGTTGTTCTAATTTGTCGATAAACATTTTTTTTTTACATCTACAAGAAGAAAAATAATTGTTAAGTAGTACAAATAGAAACTAGTGAACAAAACTAACTATTGGAGAATTAACGTTATAAATAATCTCACATCATCCTTATTTGTTTGTCATTATAATCTTCTTTTTAACTTAAACGTGATTATTATGAAGAAATATATCCATTAGAGACTATACTGTGATAAACACGCGCAAGAAAAAGAAAAGAAAATGAGAGAATATGATGTTTTATATATTTCACTTCCATAATATATACACGTACAATAAAATAATTCCAAGCTGTTTTAGGTTATAATTAACGATACATACAGTTTGATCGAAGAATATATAGATGAATGCACACACGTACATACGGTATTGAATGAGAATTATATTCATGTTCTTACTTAAAACTAAATAAGTAATATTGTTAATTTTAGTCATTCTATAAATAGAAATATTTTTACATTTGGAGAAAATCAAGTTAATTAAAATGAAAAATAGTAAAGAAATCTCTAATAAAATAATTGAATACTCTTGAAAAAAAGCAACAACGTAATATAACAGTGTCTACTATAAGCACAACCTTATTCATTCTTGCACGTAGTGACTAGTATAAAATTGAAATGATCCGTAAGAGTGTGGTGTTGAAAGAAATCAAAAATAGTCTCAGTTGAAAATTGTACGTTCTGTAAAAGAAAAACTTAACAATATAGCTAGACAACGATGTATATACTCATCAATTATTAAAATTACTTCAAAAAGTTTTAATTTTTGTTATTCTTATAAACCGCACAATATCGTTCAAAGAATATTTATTTCGAAAAAGAACTTTTTTTGTTTAATGTACATGTTACACGCTTTATTATACTGACCGGTTTCTTTTCTTTCTTTTCCATTAAATTGTCTACAATAGGATTTACTCCTGACAATTCATCTTTCTCTTTTTCTCTATCTGTTTTCTTCTTCTTCTTCTACTGTAGAGTAATAATATAACCCTGAAAAAAATACAATTGCTCAACAAAACGAACACATACATATAGTAAAATGCAACAGATAGAAGAAGAACAAGAAGAAGAAGAGAAAAAGAGCGAATTGCTCCACAATATATCCTCAATGGATAAAAATAATAATAATGATCATCATCATCCTCATCTCATCATCATCATCATCACTAAGTTTTTTAGCTATTTCTACTCTAGTCTACTCCTGGGTACATAACATCGAACTAATCGTTTTCTTTCTTTTTCTCTTTTTTTACTACTACGTCCGCAGTTCGAGTATTCGTTAATTCTGTTCTCTTTTTTTGTCTTGTTGTTAGAGAACTGACACATATAAATATATTATATACACGAAGGCAAAAAGAAAAAAGTGGGAAAAGTTCTTTCGGCTAGACGAAACATACACTAAAAAATATGTATAAGCCTGAAATTTTTATATATCTCAGAAAAAAACTTATGATAAAACGGAAAAGAAACAAAAAAAAAAAAAAAAAAAAACCTTAACAAAACGAAATTGTCAGTTCATCATTAGCTAAAACACGCACATTTTTAGGTTTTTTCTTACAATTTTTTGACATTTAATAATTGTATATCTATATATATCTCTATATATCGATGTTTCTGTAAGTTGCAGACTTTCAGTTTCTAATGCGTCTTTAAAAACAGACATAGAACATGCCCCTTATTCGAAAAAAAAAATAGATAAAGAAAAGAAAATCGTACCGTCAAGTTAAATTTTTTTCAACTTATATATATTTATGCAATTTATCTGCAATCTCAAATGCATTCTTTCTCCAAAATCAAAATGTAAAATAGAGTACTATTTACAAAAAATCTTTTCATACAAGTACTCTAAGTTCAAGTCACTTTCAATTTAAGTCAATTATTAAAGAAAAAATTTCCTAAAAGAAATTAATCAGATAAAAATACATCCTCTGGATCCTTTTAAAAAAAAAAGGTTTTTATAAAATACCGACGAGAAGGAGACAAAAACAAATTTTCTAACGCAAAAAAAAATACATTCACTTTCTTTTTACAATTGATGGTACTGAAAATAACTTTAGCATACATATATCATCATTATTATTATCATCTCTTTCATTTTGATCTTACAAGTGTTATATTCAATTTATACAATAAATGAGACAAATTTATTGTGATATTAAAAATAGGATCCATTATCTTTCATGACAAAGCAATCTACTCGTCTATATATCAACAAGACAAAAGACAAGAAAACTGAAACTAATCAGACAAGAATAATTATCATCATTTACAATCGATTTTTACAAAAGCAGGTTTATATCAACATATTTTTGTTCTTTTAATTGACTATACAGATGTCATCAGAATTTAGTGTACATATCGTATGTTAGGAAGGAAATGAGGTGAATCCACGCGTTATTAATCTGTTTACAAAAAACTTGAAACAAAAAAAAAAACAGAAAAAAAGTACACTCAAGAAATTACCCACTCGATCTATCTTAAAAGAAGAGCTTATAATGGAATTAATTGGAACAAAAAAATAAAAAGATATTTTATGGTTAACTGGGAAAAGGTGGTTGGTGTTTAAGTGTATCGTACCATGCGTGATTTATCTCAATTAAATATTCAATAGGGAATAGTCTCAAACACAGCGGCAATAAAAAATGATTGTCAAATAAATCGTTTTACAAGAAAAATAAAAAAAAAAATGTGACAAATAGTCAGCAGAAACCTACTAATAAAGATCACATACGGTTTTTTTTTTTTTTATCAACGGACGATTTTTAATTTATAATACAAAAAAAAAAAGAAAGAGAAAATAACAAATATTTTTACATCAAAGAGGAGTAAATAAGGGACTACTCTTTTTTAGAGGAGTCTATCAAAAAGAAAATGATGGTAAAAATATAACGTATAAAAAAGCGTACATGGGAATTATTGTAGAGAAAAAAAATAAGAATAGTCTATGTCTGATTGATCAGCACTTGAAAATGATTTTCAAAAAATTTATCTGTCAATAGGCAACGTTTTTTTTTTTTTTATTTCTATAGGATGTAATTTTGAAAATGTACGTTTTGATTGACAATGAGTTTCTCGGAAATCTGTTGTCAAACTTTAAGATTTTCTTCCTTTTTTTTCAACAACACTGTGTTTATTGATACACCTCTTAGAGGCGAACAAGTTGATGTTAGTCAAAAGAAAAAGAGTATAGAAGTGCCACTTCAAGTCTAGTATAGAAGAACGACCTAAGGCTTTTTCTTCATTAAATAAGGTAAGTGTCTGCTATCATAAATGACGTATTATAAAAACAATTATTTCTCTTCCTTTTATCATAGTAAATTTCTCCTCCCTCACAAATTCAAGTATCTTACACAGTACAAGAATATAAAAATAAAATATCTATGTTTTATTCTCAATTTATTTCCCAGATGAATTCAATCAAATCAAAAAACAATATATCTATCGTTCAAAGATGAAAGTATATAAATAAAACAGAACAAAAACAAAACAAAAAGATTCAATCATTAATATCTGTTAGATTATGATTAGAAATGAGTTCGTTCTATTGTAAAAAAACAACGATAACACCATTATTTTAACTTTCTATTGGAAAAACATATGTCAGACACTACAGTCATAGAATATAGTGATCAATATTACGTAAAGTCAAAAAAATTATTTCATAATTAAAAAACTAATATATACACATCTTCAGATATAGAATGGAAAGCAAATTTTCAACAAAAATAAACATGACCATGTGATTATCAATCATAACAAAGACTCTCTAACGTATATTAATTTATATACATTTAGAACAGACAATTTTCTATGTTTTCTCAAACATTTACCATCGAATATAGAAATTTATTAAAAACTAGATGCTAATCACGCTATACGTGAGACTTGCAAATGTGGTGCGAAGTAAGACATCAATAGTTAGATTTTGCAGTGAAGTAACACATTCAGTACATTATTAATGAATAATGATGAATTAGATTGCCTTGAATCAATTGTGAAAGCAGCTTTACACAACAATGTAGATAAATTCTTTAGATATAACAATGATATTCATTTATAATAGCAATCACATATATATAGATAATGAAGTGAATAACACTACATTTGAGATCAGCTATAAAAGTAACATTGCATTATAATGAACATCGCGTCTGTATACTCAGATCAATTAGTGTTTTGTTTAAAAATTTCTACGTCCCCGATTTTCAATCGACCTACTTTCGGATACTCTAGAAAAGGGACCTTCTAGAGTATCCGAAAAGTCTGAAAAAGGGATATTCCCACATTCAGCCACAAAACTCTGTACTCGCCTTCGAACTTTTGACATAGTTTCCAGTTCATAAGAAAATCGATCTAGAAAATGATACATGTTTTGATCTAGAAAAGATATGCATGATTGCTATAGGACGGTATGCTTCGCATCACATTAATAAACTGAAAAAAGCAGAACAAATACAAAAAAACCGTAAAATCTAGAAGTTGAATCACAACTACAATTACTCTTATTTTCAAAACGATATTAGTATGCCTTCTAAGATAAAAAGGATGTTCAATTGTATTATTCATATTGTAATACGATAGAGAACAAATAAAACTTTTAAACAGAAATATGAGCTTCCTTTCGAATGGTTAAACAATCAACATATTGCAAAAACCCTGATATTTATATAACAATTACCAATTAGATATACTGAAAATTGATTTCATGAAAATAGAAAAAAGAAACTATACGAACACGATCAGGAATGCTATCTCTATGAATTTAGAATTAGAAAGTCATTACTATTCATTGACATTCGCATAAAATAAAATGAGGTTAGAATCACCAATAACATTTTTATTGTGATTTATTTTTGATAATGTAAATTCTCTAAAAAGAAATTCCATAAAGTTCTACTATGTCGTACCATGTAAGAAAATAAAAGAATGCGATGATTATTTTTATCCAAAGAAAAAGAAAAAAAACACTAAAAAAAAAATAATTCAAATCAATAACAAAAGAATCTTTATCAGAAGAATAAAAAGGATTTCAATACATTGTTAAACCGATAAAGTCAGAATGAACATTTGAAGAACACAAATAAACTCACCATTGTTAAATTACTATGTTTTATACCTATATTACTGTTGAATTTATCTTGAAAAATCATTTATTCAAAGAAAGAAGATTTTTTTTTTGTAACAAAAAGAAAAGTGAAACTTTCACTAATGCTAATTATCGCCGCAAATATAAACTTATTATAGCAAATTAGTTTTCTTCTTTTTTTTTTGTTGTTGTTTTCTACATACTCACATACGTAAACGAGTATCTGTCTTCGTCGATTTTGGTCGATTGATGTCAAAATGGATTTTTTCTCTTTTTACAACAAAAAATTACTGTCTTTTCTCTATATACTTAGCCAATAATGTCTATCATAATTCAATTAATCATTTAGAGAACATCATCTATTCCACTTTCGCTTCTGTTCAATATCATTAATAAGACCATCTTAGAATAAAAATAATAAATATATAGATTTTTTTCGTTCCTAGACATTTTTTTAAGTGGCTTTTAAAAAACAACAATAACCGTTTCTTATTTTCAAGAGATTTTGAATGAAGACGTTATACTTTATAGTATTTGAGAAAATTTTCTCAGGCATATACATTATCTGAGTTATCAAATAAATATTATTCTGGCTTATTAGAAAAAAAGAAACTTTCCAGATTAGAACACAAATAAACTTCATCTCACCAAGCTTGTCGAAGTAACTTTATAAAAAATTATTAATTTCTTCCAAAAACTATGCTACTATTCAATATAAAAGTAAAATACTTAATTCATCGAAATAAGCTTGTCAGCATAGTCGCTGTGGATCAAAAGATGGAATTCCAATATATTTTTATCTAAAAACTGGCTATAACTGTTAGTATATGATGAGGGAAAAATTCTTGTTACTAACCTTACATCCTTCTTTTTCGCCAAAGTTTCACAAAAGATAAAGTTGAACAAGTACAATTAACTAATACGAAAAGAGTGGAAGTTTAGTATAATAAACGCTTTTCGATACGTCTTCCTTTTCAGCTGTCGAGCTGAAAGGACAATTAAGTCAGTTTTAGTTCACTGTTTTTTCCATAAACACTATCGGTTTCGTTTCTATATCAACAAATACTGACAAATATAAAAATATAACAAATAACGATCGAAAGATACTTGCTGGAAACATTTATTAAATATTAAAAGTTTATAATTATTATTCAACTTATCGTAAGTATATGCGCTACAATTGTCACAATGAAACAGTGATGTTCGTTGTTGTGACTTTATTAGTTATAAATGATTATCATCAACAACTAATTGCATACACTGTTGGATAACACTTTTTCTTGAGAATAACATTCCTAACAATAAAACTATCTACCACGTCTGAATATAACTGATCGACTTGCTGACTGAACAGGTAAAAACTCAAACATGATAAATTTTAAACAAAGCTCTCAAATTTTATATCTACCCGCTTGCTATTTTTTTTCTAACATCCTTCTTGGAAGTTTAAGTCTAACAGTGCCACAAAAAGAGAAGACATAAACATTAAGACAGAAATACAAATGTAACAAATGATAACATAAATCCTTTTTTTCTTCTAAAAGTTGACATTTTTAATGCAACATGCTTCAAAAAGCTTTCTTGTTTAACAGAACAATTGACGACTGAAAACAACTGTAAGAAAATAGGCAAGAGAAAACAGTAAACTATGGCAGTATTGACTATCACTTGATTGTATTAGTACACACGTATCTGATATCTGAAAATATCTTTCTCAATCCTTTACTGCACGATAACAGACGAGTGTTCTCTCAAAAAAACATGATCTACTATTGCGATAATGACTGTCCTTTATTTTTTTTTGAGATACAGAATTGTTTCTGTCAAACGATGTTGAGTACCAGATAGTAACGTCTAACCTTAAAAACAGCGAAAACTATTAAACGATCTATAGATTTCGAGAATAAATAAACTAAAATAATCAGTTAAAATAACCATTGATATCATAGCGATAATAGTACCTTTTCTTCCTTTTTGACTTTCTAAAATAATTTGTGCATAGCAAAATGGCCAAAATTTCCATAAAATCTTGAAGATTTCAGCACGACATGATTTTGTCTCCTCGGCAAAGTTATCGAAGCACGTTATCTTTCGCGGAAAAAATCTGTTCAACCCACATAGATTCCAAATTAATTATCGTCTCTAGAAGTTTTTGGCACTTAGGCTATTTTAATATCAAACACGAAAATAGAAATTTATAAAAGTTATATGTAAATAAAACGAATACTGTAAAATACGTACTCGGAAAAATTGAGCAATTATAGCATAAGTGTTCTTATTTATAATAGCAAAATGGTTCAGCAAAGGAAAAAAGTGAAAAGGGGAATGAAGATAATAAAAGAAAATTTTTAAAAACTAATGATTGAGAAGAACGAGAATATACAGTTCTTTCTTTAGATACATCTCTGACATGGTCAAATTGAAACATTGTATGAAAAATGAATATAAAATCTTGTGGAAAATAAATAAAAAATTCAATACTGTTAATCGACGTATGTTAAGAAACACTTAGAATAAATATTTACATTTAACAGATTCTTTTAACACGATCAAAGATGAATATAATCGATTATTAACAAAACATCTATCTGAAAAATGTAAACGAGTTTAACACTCATAATATTCAAATATTAACAATTAGATAAAAAAAAATACAATCAACATCGCCCTTATCGATAATAATAATGAAAGTGAATTTGAATAGTAAGTTGTTTAACATCTCTTGATTACTAATGCATGTTATTAAAGGTGCTACCTTGTCGTGTAATTTTTCACAAAAAATACAGTTTTGAACGTTTTTAATCAAATAGATTAACAAAATAAGCAGAAAGAGTGAAAAGTGATACTTATTAATGCATTAAAATGTAAAATCATGCATCAGATTTATCGCGCTGGTATGCTGGAAATATAAAGACTATATCTAGTCGAGAGCACAAGTGTCAAACTGACACTCAATAATTCATCACCACAAATTTAGCAAACACAATCATCTATTATCAACAAGAAAAAAGACAGATAAGCTGTTAAGAAAACAACATCGAACTTCAAAACACCTCCCGACAGATCGTGGTTTAATAATAATCGATCCGTTAAAGAAAACATGAGAAGGACATTTTATATAATCTACTTGAACTCATCTGTTTTACAAACTTTGACACTTATTTTCAAAGCATTTTTCTATTACTTAAGTGTAGATACAAATTTTTGCTCCAGTTATGAAATTCTTTATTAATTTTTTTTCTTGTCAACATAGAACATTTCAACCAGCATTTCTAACCAGATTTGCGATAAAAGCTGAATGAACTACTTTGCTCTGATCCTCAAAGTAATACTTTACATAAAAATACAACGTGCAAGTGGTTTTAGTACAGCTTTTCGTCAAGTAGTATTCATAGGATGATCTCCAGGTTACCTGATTCCTAGGCACAATTTGAAACAAAAGAATAAAGTCAAAGCGAGTAAGCTAGATTAATACCATAATTGACAGTTAAATCAATGCCTGTCGGTTAACGCTGGTTTTTTATTCTTTTTATAGGCGTTAACAAAGATTTAATTTATTCAATTTGTTCTCGCCAGACAAATACGCAATTGTTAGTGTCTCTAAATGATTTATCAGAGGACCGAGTCGATGAGATCAATCATTATGGTGAAATTAGTAAAGATCATAGACGAAAAAGCAAAACGCTTTGCACAGGTTTCGACCATGTTCAGGGTCGAAAAGAGAGTAGAAATCGGCTCTCGTTTCGGGTATGATAAGAAAGAAGAAGATTACCCCGCCTTGTGGCTACGGCTACCGGTGTAGGGTGTTGCCAAACGGCAGTTTGAATAGCCCGATATCATCCCTGCAGTTGACAAGCTTCGGAAATGGTCACCCATCTCATTACTAGTCATCAACCACAGCTCTGACTAGAAGGCTAGTCTGACACAGAGTTCTTACGAGAGCTCCCCACACATTTCACTAATCACGTACTAGCTTTCAGGAAAACCACGAGGACTAGTCGGAGAAGCTGTAGCTCAGCTGTCAGACGGCTGATCCGAGGCGCTAAGACATAAGTAAATTGCCCAAGGTTATTACATGACTTTTAGCTAGCGCCGAGGTTCGAACACAGTATCTTTGAAGTACGTGACGAACACCATAACCATCAAGCCATGCTGTTCTTGATAAGAATTAAAAATCAACGTAATTTTGCAGTAACACTAACGCTGCATGTTTAACTTTTGCGGCTAGTGTATTATAATCTTTGCTCTCACAGAAACAATCAACTCTTAAGAAAACTTATTCTGATATCTACGATAAAATTTGCAATGCGTTGAATAATTCTTAAATGAAATGCGCAAGATACACAAGAACCTCTACAAAAACAATTATACAGCTTCGTACGGCGCTAATGTGAAATAATATTTTTTATTTGACACAAGTATCAAATCAAGTAATAATTTGTTCGGAAACGAGTACCAAATTTTCCTTTTCAATCAACGTTTTATTTTGTCAACGTCTGCCTACAAATTTTGTTTTGCTACATTAACGCTGTTCTATTCCTATCATGTTTATGTTGATTATACATCGATCTTGTTTTTGATCGTTATTCTTCATATTGGTGTTTTTGAAAAATGATTTCTGTAGTCATAAGACGATATAAAAGGATCATTTTTGAACAAAATGAATCAAGCTATTTCACTTTATTTGAAATTATGCCAATATAGAAAAGGATAAATGAAATGAATAAACAAAACAAATAAACGTTTTAGCTCTAAGGAGAGACTAGCTACGTCAATTTGCATTGATTCTGGCTTCTTGGAGCTAACACGAAACAAAAATAATTACTCCCTTAACTTTAGTCTAGGGTCATACAAAATAGCATGTTTTCTTTTCTACATCTTTCATTTCATGTGCCCATTCCTTTTTCTTTAGTCGAAGTTGAAGAAAAGAAATATGATAGAACATGTGAGAAGAAAAACAATGCACAACAATATTCTTCTTTACAATAAATACATGCGTTCATATAAAAGTAATACGAAAACTTGAATAAATTGAATGATAACTTATTCGTGAGTAAGTACACAGCAGTTTAATGATTTATAATGAGATCTGATTACATAATATTCTCGAAGAGAAGTTCGAGTAAAACATGATGTCTGAAAAAAGCATATCTAAACTATGCAAGACGCCTGGGAAATTATGTGCGATTGTTCTTCTAGCACGCGGGTGGTATGTTCTGAGAAATGCCATAAGTTGACTGAGGGACTTCCGCTTATTTCTAATTCATATGCACGAGAAAAAAACTTCATTTGAAGGAGCATCCGCCAGCCATACTTCCTGTATACTGACTTTGAGAAGTCAAAAGTTCATGGACGTCCGAACTTAGTTCATCATGTTCCCGAAGAAAGCATGATGGAATCAAGATGGTCTGACTGGATTTGTTTGGAGTAAAAAAGCAAGTGTAAAGTGACATCTGACTAGATTTGATTGAATACTGCACTTTTCCAATCGTTTGCAACGAATCACATATGGTTCGTGAAATACGTTTCGGAACGGCTATTGCCACTTTCTGGAAGTGGCAGCAGTAGCTATTATCACTGTGGTCACCTATTAAGGGAATCTAATCATTTACAGCAGAATTCACGATAGAGGTCCAAGCAAGATAGCGAAGGGAGAGAATGATTGGAAGAAAAGACAAATATTAGTATAAACTTAACTAAAAAATTTAAAACTTAAATTAAAAAGTAAGATATTTTAGGAATTTCTCCGTAGAATTCGTAGATAATTAATGGAAACGAATTAAATTGCACCGTTTAAGGGATATGAGTCATGGAGAATTAAGGGATGTGAGGCATATATGACAGTGGCGGATCTAGCACTACGGCGGTCCGGCGACCACCGCCCCCTCGCAAATGGAATTCTAATGGAAGTACACTACCAGACTTCCTTAGAAGAAATATCCATACTACCTCGGACGACATGGTTTAGAAATCGCCACCCCATCGGTAGAATCCTGGATCCGCTACTGATATATGAATAAGGGTCAAAACTAGGCATCCATAAATTTTATTTATAAATCTCTACTATCAACGTGAAAGTTGGAAATTTTACGGCGATAGTAGAGATTTATGGATAAAACTTATGGATGCATAGTTTTGACCATGAATAAGACAGACTGAAAATACGTAAAATTAGGAAGAAAATAGCGTTTTGAACACGAAATCTGTACTTTCATGACTACCTTGCGTTCACTAGTTAGCAGCAGTGTTTTAATGACACGGTGGGCGAGAGGGCTTTGTTGTTTGGTTGTGACTTAATCTTAAGTTAAACTTAAACATAAGCTACTTGCAAATTTTCTGAGGCACTTAGTTAAGCACGTGCCAGGCATTTTGAGATTTAATACGTGCCAAGTACTTGGAAAAATTTCGAATGCTTGCATATATTTCGCAAGTACTTACAAAATATTTGATGAAGTACTTATCTGGCACCTATATTAGTTAAATTACTTGATAAGTACCTTTTTTACTTGCAAAAATGATAGGTAGTCTGAAAATTACTTGCACAAGTAATTGTGTGAGACATCTTGTAGAGTCAACAATTTTCTACAAACTGGTAAGCGAATTTTATAACTCTCTCAAGAAAAGAAATTCAGAGTTCAAATTTTTTCTGTGGTTCTTCTATATATCTCCGATATTCAAAGAAAGTTTCAGCTTTTCGATTGGTTCCGTTCCGGAGTTATAAAACCTCTTTTTTTTCGAGTTTTCCATGGGTTTGCTGCACGCTTATGATGAAAGCCCTATAAAAAAATTCCAGTGCAGCACTGCCAGTGCGCATCGGTCACTGGCACCGGTGCGCACCCGTGCCCAGCAAGTGACGATTGGCGTCCGTGCGCACCAGTACCGATATATTTCTGCCGAAAGAGTGCCGCACTGGCAAAAATCAGTGGTGCACGGGAGCCGCAACCGCAAAAATCAGTGCCGCACTGGCAAAAATCGGTGCCGCACTGATAATTTATTTAATCAATTTAATTAGTTCTTTATTATGATTGTTTATACTGAATTTTGTATTAGAGTGCGGCACTGATCAGTACCACATCAACGTGCCAAAACTATGCGACATTGCCTCGACACTTCTCTTATGAGAAGGAAAAGATGAAGCCAGAAAGACATTCGAAATATCAGAAGCAGACTATAGCGTTAATATAGACAGAAATTGACAAAACAAAATGATGATTGAAAACAAAACTTCGGCACTGGTGCGCACCGGTGCAAGATTTTTCATTCTTTTTGGCACTAGTGCGCACCGGTGCGAGATTTTTACATTCTTTCTGGTACCGATGCGTATCGGTGCCCAGAAAAAAAATTATTCGGCACCGGTGCGCACCCGTGCACAACCAGTACCGATAAAATATTTTTTTGTAGGAAGAGCTATAAAATCGTCAGTTCTTTACAAAAACTGCTGAAAATTTCAGAGTTTTTACAACACTTTTTATGCCGTATTTCTATTTTGAAAACAAAAAAGTGCCTTCAAGTTGGTCGTGGGTTATAGGATCTCCAGAACCCGCCTTGAAACTAAGTTTCACAACACCGAAATTATATAATTTCAATTATTTAGCACGTGTACCAGTTAAAACCATCTTAGTTCTGAAATTTTCAGCTTTCTGAACTTTTGATGACTTTGAAGACCAAATAACTGGATAGGTATACAATCGAGGATCTAGCCTTTCATTTAACACATGATTGAAACTTTTTGGTTTCTTTCTCTGAACGCATGTGCTTGTGTGTAAGCAACTAGTAAAAGTGACTAAATCGATCTGTACTGGTCGTGGGACCATTATCGGATAGATTTTCGAACGAAGCACCTTTCGATGGTATTTTCATTCGAGTTGAACATACTGGATTGTCTTGAGCGCGATCAAGATCTTGTTCTTTAAATTGGCCCTGAAATGTCTCCACACTGGACACCATCTAATTGTGTCTTTCTAACAAATAAAGTCTATTCAGTTCTCCAACTGCTGATATTACTTCTCCAAATACCAGACTTTCTAACAGAAAACCGGCTTCATCTATTTCTTTTTCTTTCCACTGTTTTGGCGGTGTCGTTGCGAACAGAATATTTATTGCTCGAGGAACAATTTTTCGCCGTAATGAGTGAGCTAATTCATGTAATATCGTGATTAACAAGGCGATCCATTTTTCAATGATGTTATTATTTGTTCTCAACATCCAATGGCAACTTAAAGCAAAAAGAGAAAGTAAATAACTTGAGAGAACTGATACAACTTGAAAGCTGTTACCTCATCATCTCAATGATGTTCTGAAATATACCGCTAGGGGAACAATTAACTATTATATCGCCATTAAAACATGTCAGTGCACAATAAGACACTGAAAGAGTACCGACATATAAATGACGATTCAAAGCAACGCGTTTTTCGCATGTTCTTGATGATCGGACCGACCGACCGACCTACATTGTCTAACTAGCTCAGATTGTAGAGAATTTCAAGGTCTATCCAACAGGATAGTTTTGAAAAATATATATGAAGAAATGAAAAAGTTATCGAAAAGCGCAATTATTTTTTTTCATACAACAATCGGTTTATATGTTTTGGCATGTTTACGTATAGAAGATTTATTTCCTGATTTATCATCGGAAGAAAAACACATACGGATTGAATAATTTATTTAAACTACTATTCCATGTACTTTGTGCTTTGATCCGTTATTTCAAAATTTTTTACTCCATTGTTTATATTCATCATACAAAATAACACAATCAAAAATTTACTGAAAAAATTCGATTAAAACGTAATCTATCATTGAACCAAATATACGACAAACTATTTCATTCAAAACTCAGTCTTAAAGAACAATGTCGTATAGTCATTAAAGATCGTATTAAGTCAAATCTAAATGATGTAAAAAAATTACCTATGTTATTGTTGACATTAATTAATTACTGTACGTACGATTTTTTCTATCCGAATTATGTACAAATCGTGAATGCTAAAGTGACAAAACATGGTGGAAAAGTAATGCCTAAACCAAGAACTAATGTTAAATTTAAATTTAGCATTACTCACAATTATAAGTAATAGCGATGATAATGAGATGAATATGTATTTTATAGGCGACGATAGTGACGATGATCAGTATTAGGAAGATGAAAGGAAGCATGGACGGTAGTACTATTAATAGTGCTCAATTTAAATGTTAAGACAGTGTATTTGGCTTATTTCTCAGTTAAATCAGATTTTTGTTTTGTGTTTTTTTTCTTCTTTTGCTTAAAATTTGTTGTATTTTTGAACTATCATTTGTACATAAAAACGTGAAAATATCGTTCGACTTTTGAAAGATTTAATCTGTCGTTATTCATCAAGATACTTCTGACATATATGCATATCGTTATAACCGTAATCAAAGTACCACACCCTTTCATAAACGTAACAGTTCAAGAACTGAATCTACTTGTAGGTGATCACATTAATCACTGTGCTGGTTTTTCAACAAATTAAACGTTATTAGTCGAGAATTATCGTCTTGGACTTTGTGCCTCTATATTTTCGTCTACAGTAGTCAAGGATTTTATCTGGGTTCGAGAGGAAAATCCTAAAAGTGTCTCTAAAACTTTGGACCTCGGGAAAACCATGTTCCACATGTTTTTTTGGAAAACAAGCCTAATGTTCTACGGCTAACATTTTATGCTCTATACGATAGCGATATTGAGATCTTCGCAGCCGTCGTCACCTAATGGCGGGCGGACCTGAATGGAAGTACTCGACTGTAAGTCGAATGAATATACCGTTGGGAATATTATTCATTTTATGGTATAGATACCATTAATAGGTGCTGTTATAATAGTGTTTTTACTAAAATTTTGATACGCTCTCATCGTAAAAAATATCGCTCAATTCTGTAGTAAGAAGACCGAGTTACAATAAAATGAATAATATTCCCAACAGTATATTCATTCGACTTACAGTCATATACTATATAAATACGTCATTCAGTCTTCTTGAATTTGTATTTTGCGAATATTGTCTTCCCACTAGCCGATTGAGTCATGCTGCTCAAAATCACACTAGCATCTGTGTGTTTGTATGTCCATAACACAATGTTCAAACGTCTGTGTGTACGGACGTCCGTCACACTGATGTTTTGCGGCGGTAGGCAGCGTCATCTATCAATCTGGCTTTCTATTGGATGGCTGCTTAATCAATAGATGGTTTATGGACGGCCCGGCATTTAACGGTTGCAAGACTCTCCCTCCGGTGGAGAGAATTTTGTGCGAACCTAGACGATAAGTCAAGGGAATATATAAACAGATACATAAAGTCCGAAAATTTGCAAAAACCATCTCTGGTATGTTTACTTCCGACAAATTAGATATCAAGAAGAAGGTTGCTTTATTCCAACTTGATCGTTTCCGTTTCTAGGAAAACGTTTTTTATCGTTTTCTAAGAAGGAATGTATCATACTAATGAATAAAGCAATTAACAAATGTAGACAGAAAAATCAAGTTAACATAACTAGTAATCTGTTCACCTTCAAAATTTGGTTCTAGAGATGATTTAGACAGAAAGATTTGATACGAATGCTTTATATATTATAAAGCAGTCCGCTCTAAAATAACTTGCACCACTACCACTCCACACGTACACTGAATGCTGGATTCCTAGGTGATTTATCATTTAATGATTGTTATTGAGTTTTACTTTTGCTCTAGATGGCTCATTTGCAGACAACGTTTTTAACTCATGCACAACGAGTTTGCCGGTTGTATAAAGGAGCGATAAAGTTAATGCGTCTTAAAAATTGGCCAAACAGGCAAGGATACAAATAATATTTTTTTAAGAAAGGAGAAAATTTTGTGCGGTTCTCATTCTAGAATTGATTATCGTTACGACTGTGTTATCACTCGAGCAAGATTTGATGCGAACAAAAATATTCAAGATATGATGAAAGCAAAACGCTTACTGATAGCTGGTGAAGAAGAATTTCAGTATGAAATGTCGTGGTTTCCTGAACCTTGGAATTGTTCGTTTTCTTTAAATGATATTGAAAAAATTCATATATTACCTCTTGTTTTCTTTCCTTTTTTTTCTAGTTGCTGAATCGCCAGGCGGTATTGCAGAAGGACGAAATCCTCCTCCAAACGATATGGTGTGTAACTTGTAACTTTTTACGGCTTCATATGGCACATGATACGCTCGTACCTTAAGTAATGGTCTAAATTGAAGGCGTGCTAGTGCGAATAAGATGCAATTAACAACTAGTATAAATTGAAGCAAAATTTGATCCGAAGAATTTTCAGGAAATCTTTATATTAACTGTTTTGAGTTCTCGGTTAGAGACCTACACGGGTTTAGAAAACGTAACCCGACCCGACAACAACTTGATCCGACCCGATAAATTTTTACTCTTTTGTTTTGTTCTTAAGTTTATGTCTTTTTATTTACCTATTTGTTTAGCGAAGGGCATCGCATTATAGGCGAGTGACCTTTTGCTAATAGTCTGCTAATATTACAGAAAATTTGAGCGTTATATCTTTCTAAATTCGGTTGTTATTGAACTTTGCTTCTTGAATGAGAACAGTGTTTTCCAAAAACAAGTGAACATCCTAAAAATGACCAGGACAACTCTATCGTTTTTCTTTTGAGATAATTAATCGTCACATGATATCCTGCATAGTGAACATATATTGTAGTGCTTGATGCGATAAAAAACTAAAGCAGAAGGTCTGATAGGTGAATGAAGCAGCTGATATGATAATATGAATAATATTCCGTAGAAGAACATTATCTTTCTGAAAAAAATCGACCCTCCAATCTTCCCGCAAGGGTTCTCTAGTTTTCCTTTGTCTTACAAACGGGAAAGCCCGCACATGACAAAGCTAATTATCTTCTTTGTTTTCTTCCCGTACCAGAATGTTTTCAGCAGAAAAAATTCACGCAATATCACCTCTGATAAAAAAGAAATGTTATCATTGAAAATTGTGCGGTTTGGAAAAACATTGTTTTCCTTCAAGAAGAAAAGTTCAATAACAACCAAATTTAGAAAGACATAACGTTCAAATTTTCTGTAATATTAGCAGACTATTAGCAAAAGTACAAAAGAAAATTTCATCTCTTAATTCTTTGTTTTGACTGGGTTACAGAATTATTACTGTTACTACACACAGTATTCCTTTAGAACAAAAAATTGCATAACTTTTGAAAGAACTGATATGGGTCGTCCTTTAAGGGTTTTTATCAACTCACTTTCCCCTACTAACTAACATAATATCATTAAAAATGGAGTTGGGCATCTGAAGACATTGTCTCGTTAGTGAATGCAGTTGTTCTGAAATAAGTATTTCAACTGAAAATTCCAGTAGAGTTAACTTTTCAACGAGTAATACAAAAATGAAATTATCATCTATATTTTAAATAGTGCCGCAAAATGTTCAACCCGACGCGACAGCGTCTTAACCCGAAACGTTCGGTTGCAGGTCTCTAATCTTGGTATAGAAGCAATTTCCTTTTCTACGTTGAAACTTTTTAAATGTTCTTCAGTTTAACTTACAATTCAATTATGAATACGCACAAATTTAAATAAATATTTTTCTTTTAGGCTATGGATGCTTGGCATCCACTAGAAAAAGCACAGTATCCACATTATTTTGAAAAGCGAATGAAAAGAAAAAAAGCATACATGGATTGGTATCTGAAGAAATATGGTGTACCTGAGCCACCAATGTTATAAGACAATATAGCACAAAAAGTTATGACTTTTAGTTGAAACAAATGTTAGAAAAATTTGAATCAGCTGATTGTATTCTCTGACCATGTCTTTTTGTAATTTATTTCCTAGTAACTTGCTTTTTTTTCTTCTACTATTTTTTCTCGTAGCGATTTAGTAAAGAAATCTATAGAAAAAAATAATTGCATTAAAAGTTTTCAACTGTCTTCTTCTTCAACAGTCAAGCAATTGATCTTAACGAAGAGTACTTTTATGATCTACTGAAGCGTATTTTAAATCCTGTATTGTTTATGATTAGTCACTTGTTGGAATTTGTTCTTAGTAACACAATCTCCTTTAATTGTCTGAACAGAACTGTGCATCTAGCATATTGATTAACGCAAAAAGAAAATTTATCGGCACTTACTATGTACCGGTGCGCACCCGTGCCGGTATAAAGTATATTTCACACTTTACTTTTAGGCACCAGTGTCAGCCAGTGACCCACGACATGACGTGTGTATATAGGTAGTGCCACATTAAAAGTTTCTGATAGGTGAGATCGCTAAAAAGCGGAAACGCGGCGTTACTATCCAAGTCTAAAAATCAATCATAAGGATTAGTTGATCTGATAATCATTGTATGGCAACAATTCCGTGGCATTGATCTGGATGGATAATACAGCTATTACAGTTTTATCGGCTTTATTGTATAGGGGTCATGGAATGAAATTTGATTAGTCGCCTACATACGGTTAGTACATGTATCAGGAGAATGGACTTTGGCATTTAAATTTACTCGATTAAAGTGGATATAGTAATATTACTAGTATATATATACAGTCGACAAATCATAAGTTCAAGTTCTACTCAGATAATACTGCACCTCGTAGTTTTCTGTTTTGCGGACGGGGCCAGAAAATCACCCTGTACCTCGTGTTTTACTGCCCATATTGTTGAGTAAACTGCACTTAAGGTTTACAAATGCCGTTTATTTAATCTAAATATATTCAAGCCAAAACTTCAGAGTTTTCTCGTAGCTTTTGATTGATTTATTAACTGATAAGTAATTTAGGTAGATATTCGTACTGTTACCTCAGACAACTTTCTCTCTATTGGTCTTGCATTATTATTAATAATGCACACAGTTCTCATTTTCTATTTTAGAAAAAATGAACTCTTGTCGACGTATCGCTGCATTTAGTTTATTTCAAACAACAACTTGAATGATTAACAGTGATCGGTTGTTATTTGAAAATTGTACTAATCATGGAATTGAGTATATGAAAAGTACTCGTTTCTATTTGTCATTAATCGTTTTCTATCTTAAAAGAGGTAAAAACCTAGTGAAACTAACTAATTTCAACAGTAGCAAAGGTCACCATCATAATAGACATAGAACTGAATATGTTGTGAAAATGGTAAGAATAAATATGATAAGTTAATAGAGAATAAGCAGAAAGAGACTAATGAAATAATCCATCTTATAACAAGACAGTCGCATGATGATATCGAAGATACAGTTATTAGATTGCACTATTAAATTTGCTAAAGCAACAGTAATTCAGTTAGAGTTTCTGTACTGACCATTCAATTGTATCAAACTACTCGTTTACTAAATAGAAAAACTTTTTTCTCTTTTTATACCTTAAACTTTTGTCGTAAAAAAATCTTTTCTGAAAACGGTTTTGATAAAAAGCGAAATTTATTTTGTTTGGGTGTACTATAACGTTATCAGAAAAACGTATTCATCATTGCTTATTGATGATTTGACTGCAATATCGGTGTGCCCTATTCAGATGAAGAAAAAGAATATAGACTATTGGCTGACAATTTGAATAACAAAAACTAATTCAAATCTTATTGAACGATATCGTAACTGGAATCATACGTAATCAGCAAAGATCGCCAATTGATATTGAGTTATTATTGAATGATATAGCTGAATAGATGGAGTTCATTAGAATGAAAAGAAATAACAATAAGCGTTTACTAGAAGATAATTATAATGAGAAGATTGCACCAGATATTTCCAAAAAGTCGAATCAAGTTCGATATGAAACGATATTTTGATCGATGACGAGAATAGTAGTTCATCATTGACAGAAATATCTCTAGGAGAAATTCATTTGAATGATGAGCCGACATTGTTTGTACAAAAGACAATTGAATCAAATAGACTCAAAACACGTTATACACCATATAATCGATTTTTACCTCACCTTGGCTAAGATTTATGTTTAGAACGTGTTAAAAATGACAGACAAGATAGAATGTAAGTTGCAAAATATGCCTCTAACTAAATTTACTGTAAACTACTTTTTTCAGAACATGTACTCTTCCATCTCGTCTTCATCCGCAATAAATCGACATACTGGCAAAGTACAATCAGTCATTGAATCCAACATGTTTACATATGTCAAATATTGTCAATTTAATACGAATTTCTGTTATATTATGGAAAATCATTATTGTACACTCCATTCAATTCTAAAGAGTGATAGTGTAACTTCATTTAAAAAATATCAATGTACCTACTATACATTTAAAACATTTATTACAATTGAAATGGCATTTTGAACATCGGCATGATCGTCAGATTTTGTGTGCATCATAATTAGATCAATATACATGTTTATTTTGTCTGTATGGAGCAATTAATAAAGATCGACTGATAAAACATGAAAATTGTTGTGAGAAGAAATTAATGAGTAGTAGTAATATTTTAAATAAAAATTTAGCATCAATAGCCACGCAAAATAGAAGGTTAATAGAAAAAAAACGGTAATAATTTTTAAGCAAAATTTTAAGCAAAATTTGTTATGGTTGTGTATGTGTGTGTTTATTCATTTTAGATTCAGAACAAATTCATTTTAAAAACACAGGAACGATGTAATCGAAACAGTTATTTTGGAAAGTAACAGCGCGAGACACGATTGTATCGATAGTATCTAGGAATAAATCCAGATGAAGATATTTTAGAAATAGAATAGTGATCGAGAGAAGTATCAGGTATATAAATAATATATCTGTATTCTAAAACCAAGGGGGAAAAGCGGATTCGGGGGTATTCTAAGTATTGGAAATATTTGCGAATATCAGAGAATACCCCTGAATAGGTTAGAATCGTCTAGTCATATAGAATCGACTATTCTGATCACGAATATCGCCTTTAAGCTTTTCAAAGTGGAAAGATGGCTCAGAAAAAAACGTTTACGGAACTTGGTCCTTCGGTGAAAAAGAGGTTTTCCAAGCTCTAGCGTCCACTGTTCGTATGGAAAATATATCAAAAGCACCTCTGTAGATTCAGGAGATGATGCTGTATCGAGTGATTTCGAAATCGAATTTTCAACAAACTGTTTTCTGCTAGCAAGCTTAGGAATACCGCCAAAACGCCAAAAAATCGGTGTTTGAGGCCTCCCGTTGGACCCGAAGCCAAGTCGATCGGAGCTTGAGACTTTGCCACAATATGCAACTATTCTCGCTCTTTTCGATAGCAATGTCAAAAGAAACATAAAAGTTGCAGAACAGATCTCTAGAAGGCCTCCAGAAAACCTTTTCAAGATTCTCAAGAACATTGCGCAAACTAAATTTATCATCATGATCAGCATATTTTATTACCGATTTAGAAAACTGTCTGATGAATGTTAAGGTCAATGTCTCGTTGCGAAATATAATTTACGAAAAATGAGTTTTTTTTTGCATGAAAAGTTACATTATTTTTCGTGACCGTCAGCATACCTCAAAAATTTTCGAACACGGCTGAAAATAGGTAATAAAATATGCTG
>CAJNOQ010001232.1:0-34211 GCA_905250885.1 Didymodactylos carnosus
TTTTTAAGTGCGGATTCGTAATCAGCGTGAAAAACTGCGTCTAATGATGTATTTTTAAGCATTGCTCAAGTTAAAACAACAATTCGAACCTTCGCATCCGAAGGTGGACCGTTAGCTGGCCACGCCGTATTGGATTACTGAATATGTTGTTTATCTTATATTAAAAAAATCCCTAAATTGAAAAACCCATAAATTAAAATCCCTACTTGGTGACCAAAACTGACCTTAATTGTTGAATTATCCAGAAATGTGGACATAATTTAGGGACTGTTTCAGGGAATCAGAATTTGTGATAAATAATAACCAACCAAAAAACAGGCTTGCCTTATAATTTGCAAGGAATAATAGAAGAATCTGCCAGTCCTAATTTAGGCTTTTCCACATCAATACGCACGCATTTGCCCTTTTCTTGAATGAATAGAGAAGTATTTGAAAAACATGGAATTTTTTAAGAGTATGATTTTTTTGGATTGTGTAATACGCTTGGATGTACATTTATTGAAAAATAAGTGTAAAGCCAAAATGTAGTTGCACACAGATTCCAACACTTTATCCTTTCATTACGCGATATTTGAGTGTTACATGTTGTATTTTTGCCTTTCAGTTACGATGATTACTTCGCCAGAAACGTTGTCCTCAGCATCTATCGTAATAACAAGCACTTTGTCTGTACAATCGACAGTACCACGGACATTAGAATCTACCGCTACATCATCAGAAAGTTCTAATACGCTATCAACAAATGAACCACAGAGTAGTGATTACATTGCCATAAATTCGACAGAGACCTCAGCGTTATCAGAGACTGAAGCATCACGTAGTTCAACACTAACAGAAAGTAGTGCAGCAACAATACTGGAAACATCTCAGATCTCCACTAAACAAACACATGTCACATTAGAGCCCGAAACTGAGTATCCCACATCTCAAATTATTTCTAGTTCAGCTTTTCCTACAATTGAATATACCAAGGAGGAATCTTCGACAAGAACCACAACAGCATTTACGGTGATAATTATGCCGTCATCGCTTGTATCGGAAACCAATACGATAGATCAGTCTCAAGCTACACTTTCATCATTAATAAATATAACTACAATTCAGTCGACGATATCTCAACAAATATCAGAGACACCGTCTACTCCAGTAACAGAAAATTTCCTTCAAAGCTCAACTTTAGCACCAATTAGCATATCATCAGAATATGGCTCGACCGGTATGTAAAAAACACCCATTTCAGATTATATACAGATAATGTAAAATGCACCATTTGTATAGAACCATCAGTATTATCACAATCCAGCACGATAGTAGGTATGAGTACGTATAGTAGCAGCTATTCTGTGGCCTTTACTACGACCAGTATTGTCCACAGCATTACGCCACTTTTCACAAGCACATCATCAACAACAACCCAAAGTTTTCAAGAACTATCAAGTGTAGTCTCAGTTCAATCTTCATCTGAGCAAACAGGAACACTTTTGAGTACCACTTTTTCAACGATATCTGCACAATCGATCACATCGCCATCCAGCACACTAAGTTTAGTACCAACAGCAGTCGGTACATCGACTATGTCGTCTTTTACAAGCTACTTGTCGTTTACGAGCGCTTCTGCTACTTCGTCGACTTTATCGCAAATATCCTCGACATCCACGGTACTTTCTAGTATTATGTCTTCTTCAGTGTCAACAAGCAACATGTATTTCGAATATTTATCATCTGTTTCACAGTCAGAAATAACCTCGAGTCAAGAAATAACTTCGACTCAAGAAACAACCTCAAGTCAAGAAATAACCTCGAGTCAAGAAACAGCTTCGAGTCAAGAAACAGGTTCGAGTCAAGAAACAACTATAGTTGCGACGATCAATACAACGTCTGAAACTGCGGGAGAGTCAAGCAGCTTAGCATCGATTGTCATAGCATCTCAAAGCAGCAGCATCTCATCAGCAACAAGTGCATCTGTAACAAGTAGTGATAACACAACAACTCTAATATCAACTGTGACATCGATGTCAAGCACGAGCACTTCGACATCCATAAGCACACTAGATGCTAGCACACCTACCATAAACACGTCAGTGGCAACCATCACTATACCGATAACAGTCTCGCCAAGTTAGTAAACTCACGAACGTCAGCCGTATAATCGTAAATTGTTACACTCGAACTATATATAAAACTTTTGTTCTAGATAGAACTTGCCCGTGGAGCTGGACTGTTTTCAGTAATTGTTCACCTTCTTGTGGTAATGGAAGTCGAACCCTGGCAAGAAGTTGCTCTATTTGCTCCGACACATCGTGTACTTATACGATGGAACAAAGAGTGGAACAATGTACATTCTTACCGGCTTGTCCAGGTAAAATATTAAGTGTAGTATACTCTTATTTGTATATTTAAGCTTTTCTCAATTGCAGAGACAAATCTCGTTTTGGATGCGGTGCGTGGTACAGATCCAACAGTTCGTTCGGCTGCATACCAACTTTCTGAACCGATGTTTTATCCACCCTATGATTTCAGCACGCTATATGTATGTAGTTTTACTTTTTGTGATTGAAGCATTCTTCATGTTAAGATTTATTTCATTATCTTAAATCCGTTATCGATTGGAAACTAGCAGGGAATGTTTATCCAATTAAAGTATACGCTAGAGTTTTGAAAACCTTTTCTATTCTGCCGTGAGCGATGTCTCTTAAATTCTGACCACATCGGACGGTTTGTATTTGCATGCGCTCACTACAAAAATCTAGAATACGATAGGACGCTATATTCAAAATTAGACTAAAACTATTGGAAATAATTGAAATACTGAGGCTTTCGCGGTCATTGTGGAGTTCCGCCAACTGTTTTCTCAGACCAAGGTAAGCTTTCATTTAAATTTCTTTCATTAACCGCTAAGGTAATCTTTCATTAAGTCAGTGCGATTTACACTGACACTGGCGCTTAATGAAAACTGAGCTTGACCGTTTTTTTCAACAGTTGAAATCGAGCATATGCAGCATCTTGTGATTGATCGAAAGAGTAATATCAGTTAGTTTTCCTGTTGAATCTGTTATCTTTTATCCTATTATTAAAAGAATCGTGTCATTTTATTTCTCCAGTTATTTAGTTACTTGAAATGAGTTGTTGTAAGCATACAAAGAGACTTATTGAATGTGTCTTGGGAAGACAAACGTCTTCTCAGTGTCGAAAGACCACGGAAATATAATCTTTCTTTATTTTCCTAGCGTTTCAGATTGTTTGAAGTTCAGGATAATCATTAACTTTAGGGTTCTGTCTCTTGCTTGCTTAACACAAAATGTGGCAGCAGCGCATTACTTCTACTCTTCTACTTTAGTGAAAACAATTCGATTTAACTGACTTTTCGTTTCAGTTTCTTGATTTCAAATTGAAATTGTTATTGCGGAAATACTGAGATCGAAATTTATTATGGATACCTAATTACACGTTTTTGTCTCAGTTTTTCATATCGAGTTTTCAAAGATCTTTCAAAACATTCTCAAATATTATTAATCCAAACGGGAACATTCAGAGCTAACAGACTATGAATTTTTTTCAAAATCAATACTCTTTGACGAAAAATTGTTTATGACATGAGGAGAAAGGAGCTCGCTAAGAATGAGAAACTACTTGCTATTTTATATGTTTAGATAGTCGACAAAGGTTATATATCATTAGGTCAACCTTTATATCAGCGTGACATGACTGAGAGCGTGTTTAATAGCTTAGACAGAGCTATCATAGCTCCTTATTGGACAAGTATTTCTTATATTCCAGTAAGTATTTAATTGCATCTGTAGTTCTATTAATGTGGATGCGATATCTTATATTTTTTTAGAATCTATCTAAAGTATTTGTTAATATGTACAATACAAGCTCAAGCCTAAACGATATTTACGATGTAATTAATCAAACAATTATACAAGCCTGTCCTACTTTAGAATGTGATTCAGTAAAATATAATGTTATGAAAATTCTGCGTATTCAATGGACCAATATGCAATATCAATCAGCAAATGGTACTAATTGGACTGTACGTACATAACATATGTTTATCTGAAAATGACTATAAGTTACTTGATGTTTCAGAATATTCAATTTAGTGTTTTTATTATAAATGCCTACGATACAGCTTTATCCACTAGGTCCGTTTTAAGAACTTATCTTGCTTTTGATTATCGTAATCTACCATCCATTCCAAATTTAAACCCATTTGTTGGTAGGTAAATTAATCATACATATTCAATACATATAACTCTATAATCTAAATATTATGATTTCTAGGATATCGAAGTCAACCTTTAAATAACACATTGCCTTACCTACGTATTTTGAATGATCAGCAAAATAGTGCCTTCATAGGTATTTTGTCACTCATTTGAACCTTATATCTTTTCCACTATACTTAATGGAAATAACTTGTTTGAGGTCCCAACTCGATAACTGGAATGTACATGGGTGGACGATTTCTCACAAAATGTGAATATGACTATTGGAAAGAAGTTCAAGAGATTCAAATAGATCCTACTAAGAATTTGTACGATACAGTGTGAGTTATCATCACTTTATTTGTATGTAATTAATAACTGAATTGTTCAATATATTTTTCAGTGTTAATCCACGATTTCCGTGTCCTTGTACATACGATCAAATTCTTAAGGATCAACGTTTTATATCGTTAAACAATGAAAATCAATATGAAAAATTTAATAACATCATTTGCTTTGGACCTCGAAACCAAATACGCGTAAAAACTAGCAAAAATACATACAATCTTCTAAATTCACAGGTAATACTGTGGAATGAAACACAGTTTCTTACAGTTTCTTGAACGATAAACTTTTTTATCTAGACTTGTTGTTATAACTCGATAACTAGTTCAATGATAATATCGGGTCCTTTTGCTGGCTCAGTTTTAAGAGATCCATCAATCATATATCAACCCACTGCTCACGAAAGACGAATACCAGAACGGTACTACAGAATCTGAGTATGAGATATTCATAACTGATTGCAACTTTATTGTTTAGTGATGATTGTTGTGTAGCAACGGGCAATATCATTAACTGGAATACGTGTAAACTTTATTATCAAATACGTCCGGCTAGTGATTGTGACACTTATCGACCACCTAGTATAGGTAATTATCATGTAAATGAGACGCTTAAATCAATCAAAATATTTTTATTCTGCTTTAGTATGGTACGGTGGCGATCCGCACGTGTATACGATAGATGGAAGTTTATATACATGCCATATTGTTGGAAGATACATTTTTGCACGCACATCATCACTGGGAAACAGCACTGCATTTAAAAATGATAATTTAGACGGTAGTGATGTGGACAACATTTATTTGTATCCTTCGGACTTATTTACTATTTGGGTGGAAGCTAAATCAGAGTCACCGCTACTGCCCTACATACGATCAAAAGGTTATGCATCTGTCTTTACACGTTTCATTCTGAGTGCAGATGAAGTAGAATTTAGTATATCAAGTCAACCTGACAGTACATTCAGTAAGTATCATTTTTTTGAAAGTTGATTATTCGACTGAGTGAAATAACATCGCTTCCTTAAGAGATTTCTTAGCTAGTCAATAGCCATTGGTTGTTTTTTCAAAATGGGTGTGGAGAGCTGCTATTCTTATAATAAGCGTTTTATAATACTAAAACTTTATTGTAATCATAATCACGATGTCGCGATTTAAAGTATTTTCACGGAAATTAGTTTTCCTGTGGAGATGTGCACGAATAATGGCCTATTTTCATAACTTTTGAGAAGAGCATTTTTTTCATTATTGGTCGCCATAACGGCATCCAAAGAGACTCTACGCGCCGTCTTTCAAGAAAGCGTCTCAAAGTGATTCTTTTTAAGAGAATAAAGAAGAAAAATAAAAGTCTCATTTAAATATATAATTACTGAAAATCTCAGCTCGTAGCGCGATACCTCAAATCTAGTGATCGTCTCCATCTGCTAGCTAAGAAAGCCATATGTTGTGGTAGTCCACTGACTAAGAATATCTATAACGAGATCTATATCCTAAACTTTAGTTTTAACCGTTTCAAACAATTTAAACATTACACTACCCACAAATGATGTTTCATATTCTTACACTAAAAATGATAGCGAAAGACCATTTTCAATTGTTCAAACAACCTATAGTCAATTTTATGAAGGTACAGATACGACATTACCAGAATTAACAATTTCATTATGGTCAGGTTAGTAAATTTATCTTATTTCTTGATTCGTTGTGTATACATGAACAAATATTTCAGGACTAACACTAACATGTACAGCAATATTGCAAGTTGTTTCCTGTACCTTGTTATTACCAGATAAGTTTAAAACTTATATTGAGGGTTTAGCTGGTAATTTTGATGGCGACGCAACGAATGATTTACGTTACAAAACAAATGACACAATAGTTATTGATCTCAAAGATGATTCTCAGGTGTACGATGCATGCGTATCATGTAAGTAGTAAAACATATATTGTAATAGTAAAACAGGTACAACTTGCCTTTCTAATAGGGGCTGAAAATAATACTGCACCTAGTGCTACTAAAGTTATTTATTATTATGATTTGCTCAATTGGTTCAACAACTCAAATACTATAGCTACTATGCAAAATCTTAGTTTCGACTTCAATTCTACAACAGTATATGAAAAATGTTTCAATGAAGAACTTTGTGTTCATGATTATCTTATTAGTTCTAACTATTTTACAAGTCAGACAATAGAAAAAACTTTTCAGACCTTCAAAGATGGAAGAATAATATTAGGTAAATAGATAAAATTACTTGTATTGATCATATTATATCTCATGCTTCATATATACATCATAGCTCAAAATGTACCAATAATAATGGTTGACCCTATAATTAATGTTTATGCACCTTCAAGTCGATCATTCTCGTTTAACATTACTGTTACAGAGTCTAATTTGATAGACAATGTTACATATCTTAATCAAACATTCAGTGCATCTAGCACCAATGATACGAGTAATACAAACACATATACCATTCATGTACCAGCATCTAATTTCAGTATGATAATAGATATAACGTAAGCAATTTTGAACTGTTTTCAATATTAATCTTCTAACTTAAATTAACATTTTTTAGTATATACGTATATTATAACAAATCCTATAAAGTTGTTCAAACATTGGACGTGAATATGTGTCTTTGCCAAGACTCTATTTCATCGTGTGATTGGTCTCATACGATCACTCTTGGACCCCATTATCAAATAGCAAACTGCAGTTGTAGAAAAAATTACACAGGTAGTAATAAACGTGTAGAACAAAAAAAACTAAGTATAAAAACGTGATCTAGTATTTATTTTATAGGCCAATATTGTGATGAAATGTTTAATCCATGCAATTTACCAGGTGTCTGCGAAGTAAATTTTCAATATGGTGCAACTTGTACTTTCTCACAGAATGATACGCAACCATATGTTTGCGATGGTGATTGTCTAGACGGTTTTGAATCGCTTGACAATTATACATGCAGTGGTAAGAGAAAATCAAAATTCGTAGAGAAAAAATGATAAATACTTCTTGTATTATAGATAAAAATGAGTGTCTTAACACTAGTGTATGCGCACCTGGAGACTGTGTGAATTTGTACGGCTCTTACACTTGTCGGTGTTTTCATGGCTACCGTTTAGTGAATGGTTCATGTATAAGTATGTGGATAATAGGGTAAACACTTATCAAATTAATTTCTGTTTCATTATGATAATGAATAGGTATAAATCAATGTAGCGAACCAGAAGCCGATGGTACATGGCCCCTTCGTTGTCCAGATTATGGTACAATATGTAATTATAACAGTACGTTACAGAACTATACATGCGATTGTTATTCACCTTATTTTATTAATACAAATGGCACGTGTTTACGTAAGTTTTTCATATTCTGTAATGAAATCAAAACTAAACAATTTTTGTTTTTAATCTTTTAGTGTTGAATACATCATTATGTGATAATAGCACATACATTTGTCAATTTAATACTTTAGCAAACTTAGAAATGAAAAATGTCCAGTTGTCTTCTGATCTATATTGTTTAGGTGGTAAAATATTTAATAATGGCACATGCGAATATAATCGTAAGTATAAGACTCGTTCATTCTTATTAATGGCAAACTTTATTTTTATGAAGAATGGTGCAGTAATAGTTGTCCAGGTTTTTGTGAACTCAATTCAAACGACAATAATCGATCATATTTCTGTAATTGTGGAAAAATACCTGGCTTTAAAATTTCAAACGATGGTAGAACTTGTTCACGTAAGTCATAGATCAATACTTTTCTAAACGATTTATTCTAGCGATTATTCATTTATAGCATGCCATAATTCGACTTATGGTTATAATTGCAATATGACTTGTACATGTTTATCTAATGGTGTATGTAACGTTAACGCAACAACTGTGGATGATAGCTGTATATGTAACAGTAATTACATCGGATCTCAATGTCAAATGCTAAAGCACATTTGTGGTAAATTAGAAAATATTTTAAATTAACCGGTGGGCCAGAATAAATGGCCGCCTCAGTATTTTCATAATATCTCTTTCAATTGTCAAAGTTTCGGACTGAATTTTGCTTTAAAAAGGTTCAGCGTTCAATTCTCTACACAATCATATACAAATGGGTGTCATAGGAGTAGAAGCAAAACAGATATGAGAGTAATACTGCGAACATGTAATATCAACAACTTTCAAAGCACAATTGATTTTCGTTTCTTCCTCCTGGGGCGACACTGTTCTAAAACTTCAAAGTACCATTTATAGTATAATCGTGTGCATTCTATTGGATGGAACATAGGAAAGAATATTTCAACTAAAAATATTGATAGAGGATCCAGCTTTTTTGACAACTGGATGGAATCTGGTATATTTGGGCTTTCTGCTTCAACCTAGTCGACAGGAAATGTCATTTATTTTATTTTTTGACGGAGTTACATAACTTTTCCAAGAACATGAAAAGTTACGGTAAAAAAGCGTTTTTTGAAAATTTGAAAAAAGAAACGCTTATTTTTAGACTATAGATTTTTGTTATGAAAATTCTTCAACATACGAGTAAGATAGAGTTTTTTAAACTCTAAAAGCTGGATGGTTTAATTTATTCATATAGATCAACAGGAGAACACATAAATACAAGAAACTGTATTTTATGCTTGAAAATTATTGATGTTGCATGTTCGCAGTATTACTATGATACCTTTTTTGCTTTTACCTCTATGACACTCATTTGTATATGATTTTGTAGAGAATTGAACGCTGAATCTTCTAAAAACAAAATTCAGTCAGAAACTATGAAAATTGATGAAGATATTGGGAAAATACTGAGACGGCCATTTATTCTGGCCCACCCGTTACAATACTGAAGTCAAAGTTCTTGAGTGGTATGTGCAATGATGCTCATCATCGATATCTAAAGCATTAGCGAACTGTTCAAATTAACTATTTGAATGAATATTTCCATAAGTTTTATTGTACACTTTTGTAGATAACTCATCAAATAGTTGTGATCGGGTCACTCAAGACTGCATTGCCTATTCGCCTAATCCGTTATTAGCTTATGATTGCCTATGTAAGGCTGGATATCAATCGAATTCAAATAGTGACCAGTGCTCCAGTAATATATTTTCTTTTTCCTCTAAAAACGTTGTACTTATTTAACTCACATGTAATTTTTTTCTTAATTACTTTTGTTAAGATATTGATGAGTGTGAGTTAGGAATGGCAGACTGTCCACTTATTGTATCTTATTGTGTTGATACAAATGGTAGTTATATCTGTGAATGTAATAGTGGTTACGAATTTATGGTAGGAATTTTTGTTGCATATGATTCATTCCATGACAGTTGAATCTGCATATTTTTTTCTCTTCTTTTTATCATTAGATTGCGAATCAAACAAATTCAACTTGTCAAGACATAAATGAATGTGTCAAAAATCCTCTCATATGTACAAACTATACTATGACATTTTGTGAAAATGTTCCAGGAACCCATGAATGTCGGTGCAACCCCGGCTATGCACCAGACGGTAGGTAGCGATACAATCTAATTAACAAGTAATTTTGTTCGAGCTTTGCTCGTTCTACTGCCATAACCAGTTTTCTATTTTTTTTTTATTATCTATTTGGAGGTGATTATCAACGAAGTTATGCCAACATATTTAATACAAGTTTAACCTGTATTCCAATTGATTACAGTAAAAGATGTCAGGGTATATGTAATTTTCCTTCAAATTGTACAATAAGTGGAATATGTGTATGTCCTGATGCGGGAAATATGGACATTGTTAACATAGCCAATGGACAAACATGCGAATGCAAAACATATCCAATAACATATTACAATTCGTCCCTAACAAAATGCGTTCCAATAGAAGGTAAGTTAACTGTTAACTCTGACATACTGATGATTTGTATGTCTATCAGCACATAATACTATTACCATAAATCTGCACATTGAAAAAAGAAAAACAGCAAAAGATAGACTTCATTAGCCTTAGGTATGCACCGGTTTCCGTTTTCAAATCGAAAAACCGACACGATAAAACCGAACATTGTCGCATGCAAGAAATTTTCATAGATGGTAGGACACTATATAGTATCTATAGGCAAGAGGTTATTGAAATCGACGTTGGACGTCTGGAAAGCTTCGCTTGTTAGTATTATTATGAATTTTTGTGTCTCGACAGCTATACGCAACTTGAGAAATCAGAGGACATAGCACAGATGATCAGAAGAAGAAACATATGGCATACTCCATTTACTGAGGGACAAATACCAGATCCGTTCGTTAAGTCAAGATGTAGATTTGTGTGTGCTTTTATCTGGTTTTAGCGGTTTTAGCTTTCTGCGGCTTGTCCAAGCGTGACGCTGTGACATCTTTGACACACTAATCTTATCTGAAAAACTATTAAAGCTAGTGAGTTCGCCCAAGCGCCATTCAACTCAGCTCAACGTCCTCTATCTCCAGTAAAAAAAGGAGAAAATTTGGTTTGAGTTTAGCAGTTTTATAGCAAATTTCCAGAGCGTGACGCTGTGACAAAGAAGGTGCTTTTTTCTTTGGAATCTGGGGGATTTTTGAAAATTTCCAGAGAAAGTCATCGATGAAACTTTTTATTTCCAAACGGTTATGTCGAGAAGAGAACGGTCTACATGTTAGTAAAAAAAATTTCCTTCTAGAATCCTCGTGGATCGCAGAACGTTATTTTATTAGCGTGACGCTGTGACACTCTTTTTTGGGAGAGCAGCCCCTGATACTCAGTACGGCCAAAAGAACTTTATTTTTATCTTTACCAGAGCTCTTGCTAGGTACTCACGATTGACGGGAGAACTGGCACTCTAAACTTCAAACCCGGCTGGAAATAGCCCAAAATCTGGAGGTCTCTGGAAAGCCTGTTGCTCGGCGAAAACATTCACTGGCAAAACAAAATGGGGCATTTTGTAGAGAATTTAATTGTCTATCGACTGGTGTACTTTCTATATTTTTTAGACAAAATTTCTTGGTCAGAAAATTGAAATAAAACTTTTTAAAAACTTAAACTCAGTTTTTAAACCAAAATTTTGTTTTTAAAGCACACAAGATTCGGAATCAGCATGAAAAATTGCATCTGGCGCTGTGCTTGAACCACTTCTACAATGGAAAACATTTTTTAAAAACTTAATCAGTGAAGTATCGCGTTACGTGGGCAAGCCGTTTGATTGTCGGTTGACCGAATCGGTACAGATACAATCAGATGTTTCTTTGACATTAGTGAATAGATGTTATGTGCTCACTCTTTATATCATTTTAAAACGTTAAATAAACATGTTTGAGACTTTTTCAATGTCGGTTTAAATCAGACATCAGTGCATTCCTAGTTAGAGTCTAATCGATGTATTTTCAAACTTGAAGCAAGAAAAAAAAATGTTTTTCAGCAGTTCTCGTTCATATAAACTGTTCATTGGTAATCAATTCTTTTTTTCTAAATTCAATTGTTATTGCTACTATTTTTCATTTTAGGTGAAACTATTTTGAAAATTTACTTAGACAATTCAACGACTAGACAACTATCTATCATCCAAATAGAGCAGCTCATAAAAGACATAGTAAGTAAAATATTCAGCTAAACTTTCATTACTATTTATGGTTAAGAATGCAATTGTCATAATGGGTTTCCTAAAACTTTTAGATTAATAATTTTACAAAGATAAATTTAATTTGTGATAATTGTTTAACATTGTACTTTCTGAACTACACGTAAGTATTATTAATTGCTTATTTTTTCTCTTATCTTTATTATTCGTAATTGTCATTGTTGAATTTAGGAATGGTAGTATTTCCGACAATATTCTAGTTGCACGTATAAACATTTCTCTAAGTACACGGTTACGAGTTGATTTAGTCAATGATCTATTTAATTTCACTGCACTAGACGACGTTTTCATTAGATTAATTCAAATAATAATGAATCCAAAAACTAATATTGTTGGTAAGATGTTTTTAAATTTTAAATAGATATCAATCAATACGCATAATTTTTAACTGTTCATATGATATATCAACATTTTATTTGTAGAAAATATCTATGGAATACAACCTCAATGTGTGATTTGTGAGTATTTGGAAACGGGTCAGTGCAATAATAATAATAATGCTTGCAACTGTTTTTTAAAAAATAATGTTACATATGAGCAACCATATTGTGAGAATTCAATCGACATATCATTGAAATCTACTGGAACCACCAACTGGACAGTTTTACTAGGTGTTGTTAGTGGTATTGCCGGTTTATTACTTGCCATTTCATTATGTATGTGTGCCTATTTTATTTATCAAAAACGTCGTCGTCCAACAACGTAAATAACATTGATAAATAATCTTCTCTCGCAATATTTAGTTTGTGTGTTTTTTTAGTAAAACGGTAGTTTCAAGATCTATATGGACTATTCCAAGAGTAAAATTGCCAACATTGGGTAGCATGGTACCATTCGACGACATTGGTTTTACTTATAATGAAGGCAACAGTGATGATGGCAGTACACATGATTTACAAATTGAAGAATCAATATCGTCCACCTATCGTGCTACATACGATAGTGAACAAACATTGAAATCAATTGATAGTCAATTTTTTAAAGATTTAGAAAATATTACGTCACTTCGTACGTCAAGACCACGTCCACAAATTTCATCTACAATTGATACGTTAAACAGTATCCCAGTGAACAGTGATATGAGTACAAATGTACTCGAAGATTTCGATGAATTAAGCGAAAGCGAATTCATTACCGATTTAATGGACGATATGATCAAAAACGATATAAATGACGATTTTACCGAAGCACTTAATCCACATTTAGCAATACCACGAGTAAATTCGACTACAAAATCAGACAGCCTATTTTCGGTAAAGTACGATTTCTTTGACAAAAAATTGATTATAATTTCTAATTCTTTTATTCAAGCAAAAACCTTTCTATTTGTATATTACCGCTTGGAATAATACATTTTTCTATAGTGAAACAAGTGGTTGTCAATTTGTCTCTATGAAGAAAAGATGCAGTAAAACACGCTCTACAAAATGACTATTGATTGACCCCGCTAGCTCATCTAGTAAGATAGTTATAGATCCGGAAATGTGCTGAACAAAAAAAAAATTAACCGTGAACCTCTTCGTATGCTGGTGCTTCCAGTAGAACTCTCATAACTCCATCAAACCAAAAGATTTTTCGATCGGGTTTTGCCTTGTTTTGATCAGAAATGATTGCTCTTCTCTACCTAACTGAAAAATCAAACTTCGATCACGTTTTCTGTTTCTTGCTTGAGCACATTGTCGGAAACGGGAGCTGCCGATTTTTAAAACGTCATTCTCAAGCGCACGATCTTGTCTAAAAATATCTTTTTACAGACCACAAGAAAGAGTACATTTGAAGGTACCAAACACAAACTAAGTTCTCACTTTTGCTAAGCCTTTTTATGGAAATAATAGCAGAAGAAAAAGATCAAGTCGAAAAACGTACCAAATTTAGAAATTTGCATTTTTTCGCCTTTCGTATAATTTGTTTAGTTTTCTTGATTGAAGTTCTGAAATTAAAGTTTAGGTATGATTTTGTAGAGAATTTCACGTGGCTTCTGTTAAAAAAATGAATTTGCTCCATGGAATCTAAGGAATGGGTGTTAGAGCAAAATTACCGACATTATTTATGGTACACCCGTTATATGAGAAACGTTTCTAAGCTTATAACTTTTGTGAAACTTCTTCCGTCTTGCAAAGTAGAAGGAGTTTCAGTTTATACTCAAAAATTAGGCGAATACTAGTTATTTTGAACACCCGTTCTCCCTGCTTGCACGCACTTAAAAAGTATCCTTACACGATCTTAAAATGGCCTTTACGCGATCTGGAAAGGTTTACGCTATGGTATCTTTACGTGATCTTAAACTGTGTTCTACACGATCTTAAAGTGACCATTACGCCATCTTAAGGTTATGCACATCTTTTAGAGACATTGAGTTGTAATTAGATGTGTATGTACACGATCTGAAGGCTGGCTTTACATGGTTCTACAGTGCTTTTACGTGACGTTATGTCGCTCTTTGCTTTGTCTCTAACCTCTGCGGGTTTTGAGTGTATGTTAAATCTGACTTTAGTTGGTGGTACCTCTGCGTTTATGTTTCAGTTTTCTACTATGGGTACATGAGGATACATTTTTTCTATTTCTAATGTGTAGCCGTAGCCTCCATTAAGTTTTTTGCTCTCAGATGGTGCATATGCCAAATTAACATGCGAGAAAGTTTATTTTAGACCAGCAATGTACTTCACCATGCAGATCACGGTTACCAACAACTTTTATAAAAATTCTACGATTAAACATAAAAAAAAAATTCGGTCCTAATGTACATGACGTAAACCTAAGCTGTGCTTTTTTTTTAGTGTTTTGTGAAATTCTTCATGCCATAGTGAGTAGAAAGATTTTCAGTTTATACTCCAAAGCCCGGAATATTTATCTTAATTTTTACCCATCATTCCCTTGCTTCCACGATTCTAAACCTAAATATGACCTTACACTTTCTTAAAGTGGCCAGTATCAGACCTTAAAAGGCCTTTACGTGCTCTGAAAAGTTTTACACGACTGACGATGATACCTTTATGCGATCTTAAAAATACCTTTAAACGAACTGAAAAGATGCTTTACTTGATCGTACACAAAAGTAAGCTGATTTATTCTATAAAGGTATAATTATGAGTTTCACATTTTAGCACCGATAGGTGCTACCCTGCCAAGATTTCTTGCTATATGCGCTAGCGAAATCAATCAATAGTCATTTTATAGAGCGTGTTTTACTGCATATTTTCTTCATAGAGACAAATTTACAACCACTTTTTCCACTGTAGAAAAATGTATTATTCAAATCGGGTCAAGACTTCTGGGCCACCTTTTATACGTGATGTAGAATCATCATTCGCTTGAAATAGAAATAATAAAAGTTAGGTTCATTTATGTATAAATAACAATGAAATTAGATAATTTTTTCTTTTTCTTTTTAGTTCTGAGATATTCGTAACAATTCATCGATCGTTTTATTTTACGTTCATCTTATTTTTTATTTAATTATTTATTAAACGAAGTTATTTTAATAACAAACTTTTGTTACTACTTCATTTATCAAATTACTGCCGGCCAGCCGTTTGATTTTCTCTACAGTGTGCCTCACAGTATTGTTGTTACTACTTTTTATTTGTGAATCTATATCCGAGTGATAATTTTTGTAATTTTGTAATTCTTATTTTGAGAAAAAAAGAATTGACTACATAGTGGTGGATAAAATCGTGTACCTTGTTTCGAAGCTCTGTTGTTATAAACTTTATATTTTGTCTATTTTATTTATTTTTTTGTTAAAAATAAATCTTTTATATAATTTATTTTGTGTAATAAACACACATCAAGAATGAAATATTTACAACAAACATTTATACAGAGGAAGCTTTTATATTATAAATTATTCTTTTCTATAGTTTTCCATTCATTCAGCCAATTGGAATTAACCGAGGATATGAAGTGAGTAATGCATTACAATTTCCGATATTATGTCGACAAATCATAGTCAGGTGTATTTGTGCATATCCTCTCAGATTTGCAACGACCTAACTGCGACAAGATTTCACTATGATACTTTTCTAGTCCGTTTCGAGAGAAATGATGTTGTCAGAAAGAGATAAAAGTGCTTCTTTAGCAGGGGCGCCCCGATATCTCGAAGGCAGGCACATTGTGAGTTTGTCCATAGGCCAGGCGGACATTTGCTATAGAAGCAGTCCGAAAGTCTATAAACACTTTTTTTATAGGTTTTCAAACATGCTCTTTCCAATAGTGTGTTTTACAAAGTTCAAAGAGGCTTCCATCTGGGTTCTCCAGAGATCGGATCTCTAGAAAACTCACACACAAGTACTCTGGAGCTTTATAAACCGTATCATTGGAAAGAGAGTCACAATTTATGTTTCGGGTTTAGCATTTCGTTAGACCCAACAAGTTTTTGCTCAGAAAAATCTACTCATCGCATATCATTCGATGCAGTTTCTTGCGCTGATTCTGAATATATCAGTTTTATTGAATAAAAACACTCCTGGGACGAGAAAAATGAAAAATACGATCCAAAACTAGTCGTTTTTGGAAAACCTACAACTCAGCATAGAAAACTTTTCGTTACTTTTAGCTAACTGTGCGCATGCGTCCTATATAGCTCAACATTTCATGAAAGTTTCATCTAAATTGAAGTTTCGCTTTTCTTCGCTCATGTACTTTACTGAATGCACCGCACCTCTTTGGAAACTCGCTAATAAAATGTACAACAACTCTTTTCCATCTGGAAAACTCCTAAACTAGAACTTTCTTTTAGCAATCGATAGAGTACTTGACAAAGACTAAGAATATATATTTTTTTGTTTGACTGCTTAGCTTACTTTTGCGTTTAATTCAGTTTTCCGACAGTGCCTCTTTTTTTAGCGTAATTTTTGTCTATATGATTTTCTTATACATAAGTATGCCCTAAGAAAAAAAACTTTTCGTCATCGAATAGAGCGTGGTCCAAAGTATATAAATCAGTATTTGAATCACCGAAAAGCGCACTTTCAGTTTTTCACCGAAAGTCCACCTGGATGCACACTATGGCAGAGAAGGGGCAGTCAATTTCGGAGTCAGTTTTTATGCTTTTAAAAATCGAAGTAGAAGTACAAAAAAAAGATGAATATTCTGAGCAGTTTTCTTCTAAAGCAAGGCTGAATTTCCTTCTGTCTAACTCTATTTACTTCAACATAATGCCTTATAATAATATAAAAGCACCATATAAACAACTTATAATATAAAAATACATTTACCGAAGCCATGATACAGTCTACTCTACTTATCTTATCTTATTTATGTACATGACAGAAACTTTATTTTCTATCAAACACAGAAAGAGAAAAAGCAAATGCTTTACTCTAAAAATGGAAGTCTATGTCTTACTCCGAAAATAGAAGTAAATATCTTACTTTTGAAAAGAGAGTGAATTCCTAACTACGCAACTGAGTAAGCCTTTGCTCTCAAAATTGGAATAAATATCTTGTTAATTGAGAGTAAACGCCCTGCTCTGAAAATATGAGTAAACGCTTTACTCTGTAGGATATTCTCGTAAGTCAAAGACCTAATTTTTGGAGTAATTCTCTAATACACAATTCTCTAATGTGTACAAAAGCTGTGGTTACGGTTTCTGGAAAGCATTTGCATTAATTTCTAACTCATGCGAAAGAATACGACACAGTGTGCATGAATGAGATGATCAAGAGATTTTTAAGGTATTTGAATGGATGAACTCATCCAACACATTCGAAGCGAGAAGATTTCCAAGTTATTTAACTCATTTCAACCGAGCATCTGCGCAGAATTTATCTCTTAAGGGTACTCTCCTCCCCTCTTTTTTGCAGAAACGTTTCAGTTTGAGCTGAACATAGTCTAATATAGAGGAAAGTCAAATGGTTTATCCGGTGAAAAATTACTTTTATCTCTGAGCATGCTCATTCGATTCTCCATTGAAAATGACTCAGAAATTCAAATTTTGAAGCCTTAGAAACATTTTCTTACCGATTTAGGAAATTTTTACGAAGAGCCCTGCGAAAAATTCTCAGAAGTCGCTCAAAAACTGCACGTTTCTGCATTTATTTCCTTGTGAGCTGTATGATTTTGAGCTATATATCAATCGAAAGCGCGGAAAAAACTGAACAAAACAGGCTATTTCTCAAGTGTTTCCATGGGGAAATTTTAGTACATACCACGGCGTTTACATCCGTGAAGGTTGTGGAACGGAATGTGAACGCAAGTGAACATCGTAAATGATGTGTTGGCACGCGTGAAAAAATAATCCGCTTGTGACCAGTCGTGAACTGTGTACGAAATTTTTTCCATCACGTTTTTCGCACAAGTGAAAAGATATGTGACCACGCATGAAAAAGTTATCCGCCTGTGATCAGACGTGAACAGTTCACGAAAACATATATGTGACGTTTCTCCCGCGTGATCACTAATGGAACTTGTAAAACGTGTAGTGACGGCGGGTGGATTTTTCGCGTTAATATCTTCGTAAAAATGGTTTCACTTGCGAACATGCGTCAGAATGTCTAGAACGGATTTTGTTATAAAAGATAGCACTTCACATTAATCTACGTGTAATTTTTTCATGCAGTTCTTTTCTAATCACGTTTATCCACAAATGAAAATGTTTCGATTAGTTAAGACTTACCTGAAAATCTGTGCAAAAGTGTTTACGGTAGAATTTCTTAATCGGGAAAGTTTATTTATTTGGTACTAAATGTGCAGTTTTTAGCACTAACGAAAAGCAAACACATACAAATGAAATCCAAAAACATAAGATTATGTATTTTCTGTCAAATTTGGGTATTGCAAGTAGTAATAATAGTTATTTGCTTTATCGTAATAAGAGAATATTTTCTCAGCAACGCACAAAAATGGAACAAATAATAAATCTTGTAATGAATTAACGATACCGACGTAAACGGTAGGACATATAACTTTGTGGCTATCTAATATCATTTTCAATTTGCCATGTGCTGCTACGAATCGGACAGCTAAAAAGATCTTGTTTTTCACGTTAATTATTTCTTCGATTAGTGCTACTGGTATACATGATGACAGTGCCGGAGGCAGTTTTAATAACACAATATCACCGTTTGTGTTTTTACATTGTTTAGAATGATAAGTACAAAATTTTGTCTTTCGAACCACAATTGACGAATAATAATCGATTTCTTGGGTTTGAAAATACTTTTCGGTTATTGCGCGTCGTGTTTGATCATTATCTATTTGTTTTTTTACTGTTCTGTATAAATCTTTATCAATTTGTTGAGTGATAGTCATTCGGTATTTGATCATGCTAGCCAATTTTAACCGATTAGGCTTCTTGCCCCTGGATAAATGCCACCGATAATAGCATTATTCAATCTGAATAGATGGCGTCTTTTAGTTTCATTTATGACGAATGTGCACACCCATATTGACGTTTCCTTGCTGTTACCAATAGCGATTCCATCGACATTAATACTCGTCAGTGTATTAAATGCATGATCTTTCTCAGTATCTAAAATTTGTCGATAATATTTTCTATCACAAATATCTTGCACATGTAGACTATTCGTGTTCTGTTTCGTTTTTAATTGTATACTCGATTCACGTTCAAGTATATATCGTATTTGATGCTCCAACTGATATTCCACATATCTGAATTTTTGTGGTGTTAAGTAGTCTCTAAACTCAACTTCCTCTCCAGCTTCCATAGATGTAAGAGTGTGCTTCGTAATTTTTCATTTTTAGTAGTGATTCATAAAATAGCCCTTACAGGATATAAAGAGCGGGAGTTCAGAATACTATTAAAAAAAGAATAAAAAACATAAAAACAAAACCAATACAGCAACCTAACAGAAAAAACGGCTAATTTGCCGCGAAATCTGGTATTGCAAAAAATTCAGTTTAGTGAAAATTTGAAAGTCGGAAAACTCTGTTTTTTTCGTTAAAACTGCTTTCGCAGAGTCAGACCAAGTTGTCTAAAAAATTCAACAAGCTTATCTTGTAGATCAGATAATTATCTACATAATGAACTATTTCACAATGAAAAGAAACCTCAGAAAAGTGTCCAAAAGTGAGTTACAATAAGTACCACTAATTTTCTTCTCTACTTTAGACTCAATTTATATGAAACCTATCATCATTACATCGACCTTCAGCGCCAGTGACGAGATCTACTTCACTTTATAGAGCTCGGCAAGCTGAATCGAATTGCGAAAACCGCAGGTATCTAAGCTTTTTAGAAAAAAAGTTCTGGGTATTTTACTCTCCTAAGAGAAAAAGGCATTTTTCGTCGTTTTCGAGCGGATTTGGCTTAACTTATCTAACGTCTCCTGACCGCAGCGCCTATCGTAGAACCGTGAGATTTCAAATGAAAGAGCGCATCAGACTCTATATATTTCAATGAAGAAAAATTATCCTAGGCCTCGGCGTCTTTAAAAAAGCATTTCAGAAAAAACAGATTTTCTAGAAATTTTAAAGGCCTTAAAGCTCCTTCCGAAAGTTTTTTAACTTCTCCATAGGATAACCCGTTCAATTCTTTACAAAATGAGATGTCAACCAAGTTTCTGCGATACTGAAAAACTGAGTTACAGGATTTACAACATTACTCTCATTCAGTCTTCAAAAACTATCACTGTCCGAAACTAGCGCCTATCGTAGAACCCTAACTGTCCGATTCGCATCGTATTTCCTGTGCTACTTTTTTAAAGAGCACCGCAGAAACTTGGTTGACATCTCATTTTGCAAACAATTGAACGGGGTATTCGATGCAGAGGTTAAGACACTTCCAAAAGGAGCTTCAAGGCCTTTAGGATTTCTAGAAAACTTGGTTTTTCAGAAATGCTTTTTAAACGACGCAGAGGCCTAGGATAATTTTTCTCCACTGAAATATATAGAGTCTGATGCGCTCTTTCATTTGAAATCAAGCTCACGGTTCTACGATAGGCACTGCAGTCAGGAGACGTTTGACAAGTTAAGCCCAAACCGGGAAGTGTGCTCTTCAAAATGAGAGGTCTTTCAGAATTTTCCGATGAGTTTTTGTGGAGATATACACACCACCGCAGATGCCCTAAAAACAGAGCCCTATGTATAGAATATGTGTTTTTCTCATCATGCGTTTTTTCGATAGTCCCTTCAATCGGGTCACATTATGACCCCTCAAAAAAATGGTCTAATCGAGCTCAAACCTTTGCCTCAGATATCTTAGACCGTGTCTCGGGATGTAAATTTTTGTTAAGCGGTTTCGATTTCAACTTTCGGCGTGAGAAGGTTTTTAAAATAAAAAACGGTTTTTTATACAGGACTTTTAGTATTTTTCGAAAAGAAAAAGTAACAACCTGACACAGGGTCTGAAGTATCTGTGATAATATTTTGAGCTCGATCGGACAATTTTTTCGAGGGATCGCAATGAAATCCGATGAAAACTGGAGTTTCTAGAAAATCCATGCAGATAATCGTGCAGTTGATGTGCTGCCAAGAAATGAGATTTATCCACTAAAAAATTAAGTTTTCTATGCCTCTAAATGACATTATGACACACTTTGGAAACTTGAAAACATTTATCAGAAAAAGAAAATTTAAGATCAGACAACATAACATATGCAGTGCAGTGCAGCGCAATAAAAGGAAAAAAACGCTTGTCATTTTTGTATGCAAAATTGCAGTACAAGACAACACACACGAAAATGATGCGTGTCTATTTGTTACAGCAATTCCATATCATACAAATAAGATATAATGAATGAGTGTTTTATTTATCTTTCATGTACGGAAATGCACACAAAAAGAGTTAAGTAGAGTAGACTAGGGTAATTATAACCAGGCACTAACCTTTTCTCAGTATTTTACGAATGGTTAAGCCAGTTTTAGTCGGAGAAAAATGGTGTCTACACAGGTAGATACATATGACTCTTTCAACTATGCACTGATGTAAAAATTGTGTGAAAATTCATTGCCGTTAATCAAAGGGGAGAAAACTGAGTTGAATCTCTAAAATCTCTCCAAATCTTTCTAAATCTCTCAAATCTCACCAATTCGCTCTGAATCTCTCAAAATCTTTCCAAATCTTTTCAGTATCACCAGCAATCTATTCAAATCGTCGTATTAAGTTGTGACAAAGAGCTAGAAGTAGTAACAAAACTTTCTTATACTAAAAAAGTTTTAGAGACAAGAAATACAAGAGTTTAATCTTTTTTGGCAGTTTTTATAACTCTAAATAGACGATCAGTAGATAGAGGAATGTTTTTCTAAGTTAATAACCAACATGCAGTCTGTTTATGAAGATATTTTGCACTGTCATTTAGTTTCACTTGAAAGTAAGAATCTTGCTGATTAGGCTTAATTTCATCGACCATTCGCATACCAGAAAAGTCATTTCTGATAGTTGTTAAACTGTCGTTCTCGACCTCATCTTCGTTGTCACTGTTAGAATCTGATGTTATATTCTTGTCGTCATCTCCATTGTTTGTTTTTTCGGTATCACTATCATCCTCTTGGTTCGAATCTTCCAGTGGAAAAGAATCTGATGTCGTGATATCAGAGACTTGGCTGGATTAGGATAAACTGTTAAAAACATCCTGACTCAATCGTCCATGTGTTAATAGTTTACTTTTTTGTAACACAATGTCAGTTTCTAAACCAGACATAAGCTGTTTTGCATATGCAAAAGCTTTTGAAATAATTTCATCTATGTCAATATTATCTATATCATCTGTATTCAGAGTAGTTCGTGAGGAATCTTCTTTTTTGCCATGTTTAGTGTGACGCGAGAAACTGATTTTAAAGACTTTGTTTTGAATTTGAGTGGTCTTAATGTAGTTTAATGCCGTAATTTTTTCTGTTCTATGTAGAAAATCGTATACTGAAAAATTGATCATTGTAGACTGTGTTCCAGTCAATGATCGGGCATTGCGAAACATTCCTTCACAGGGTTGTGAACTCAATAAAGAAATTTGTAACGATTCTATTGGCAGAATATTCGTTTTCACTAATAGAATCAAAATGCAGCAGACTATGAACATTTAGCTCGACCGAGTAATATGCTGGTGTTGTAATGAAGAATATTTCTTTACTTTTACGATCAAACGACTTACATTTCAATCAAGTCTTCCAAATACGGCACACAAAAACGTCAGTCCATGCCAAGAATGATCAGTAATAGATGAAGAGTTTGAAATATCAGCATCAATAATATACTTAAGTAGTTTTAAATAGACGAAAGTAGCCAAAGTATTTTCATTTTCTTGCAAGATTTTTAAAACACATGCTGATGAAATTTTTTGACAAGATCGAAAGTTCTAACGCTCTGTAGGAATTAAGTCAGACAATACTAAGCTAAGTTCAATCTTGTTATCAGCTTTTTTAACGATACCCACGAGATCTTGAACAGAAATCTTTTGATTACCCATAGTCAACTGATGTGTAGCAGATAAAAGGCGATTGTGCCATTTCGTAGCGAGATGTATCGGGTCTTGGACAAAAAGCAGCAATTGTTTAGGACGTAAACAAAACCAAGACCATCATTTAAAAATGACGACGTCGAAAACTTCTGTACTTGCAAAAAGATCGATATTCGGCAGTCGGGGGAAGAAACCGAGAAGAAGTCGCACAGCCTTCAAATATTTGCTGTCACAATCTAGTATGAGAAAACGACAAAACTATTGTCCCTAAGACTCAAAATAAGCAGAGCTCAAACGCCTAATAGACTCATCATTATGACAGCGTCAAAATGAGATTTTAAATAGTCAAATTTTCCATCCGTTTAATAAAAATTCAGTTTTGACTTTGAAACTTTGAAAAGTAGATGATTCGACGCAGTTTTATCTGCTTTATCAAACGAGACGTTGCTAAATTTTCGGATACGAAATGACGGAGAGAAATGAAAAATACAGAAGACATCACTTTTTGACGGTTTTCTAAAAAACCCATAACTCAAAGCAAAAACATCTGGAAGTCTAACAATTTTTTCATGCGAACTACAAATGTCTTTTTTATTCTGTGCCATCCATTAGAGTTAGTTCCAAGTCTGCCACCTGAACTACGATGAATATTCTTAACTATGCTTATCCGGAGTAATCTGCACACGACATTTTTAGAAAAGGTCACACCCTTCGTTAAAAAAAGCCTACCGGTTGAAAATCCTATGATTCTTATGCTTCTTTTATTAAATTTATCGTAGATTTGGAGCCATCGCCGAAGACTATCCTTGAAGTGTACGAGCTGTCGTATCCATAGGCTGATAGAATGTGAAGTGACTGTAAATCTTTGTTGTTTGACAATGGTTGTATCATGTATCATGTGGAGATTCAATAACGGTATCTTAGGGATAAACTGAAATCATTTTTAATTGATCAAATGAATTTGTTTGATAATAGTTAGGAGTACGAAAACCGCCAACGAGTTGTGTAGTGTAACCGATGAAAGAATTAGTGACAGTGTTGTATTTGATCTGTTTTAAGACGCCCGTACAATCTTCTGAACAGTAAGCATAAGTGATTCCTTTAGAATCGAACTCGTCCTTCAATGTATCGAATCGAAAATCAGCCTCAGAAAAACGTGACGTGTTTGTTTGAATCAATCTTTTGACGGCGGGAAGGCTGGGAAGACTATATGAGCGATTGGCACGAACGAAATCGTAAGTGCTACGTCCTCCTAACACGTATAAACTTACTGAAACTGTTCTACCGATTTTAAATGATGATACCTCGTAGGAATTTTTGTTATATTATTAGTAATATTGTCGATCAGAGCTTTAAGAAATGAATTTTCGTTATTGACATTTGATTGTTCATACTGATCGTAAAAAGAAATTAAAGATTCTAAGAGAGGATAATGTTGAACCAGGTTCAACAAACGTTCCTTTTCGCCGCTGTCATTCGACTTCTCAAATCCTTGTTGCTCTTGTTGTCGTTGATGTTTTATTAGAGTTAGAAGATGATCGAAACTATTTTTAATACCAGGTTTCACTATCGAAGTTCCATTGTTTAATTTGAAACGTATTTTTTGTTGAATATCCTCTAATTCTGCACACTCCAAATTGATTACGGAAAATCTGTCACTAGTTCTCAACAGACATTCGGCTGAATTGATACATTGAATACGAAATGTTTCCGCTAAAATACTTCCACTCCATTTTTGCACAAAATTTTAGAAGTCCTCATTCAAGAAGAAAAACAAGTGAGCTGGTAATATCGAAGGATTGAAACCTCTTGCGTTATCCATAAAATATCACTGATGTCTTATGCACACTTTTTTTGATGTAGAGAGAAATAGTTTATAATGTGCTAGAGAAGAAGGCAGTCTTATTTTTTATTCATTTTGAAAAATTATTTTATATTGAAGCAGTCAAGAAGACACGTTTAGTGACACAACTGTTCTTCTAACCGAAGTGCTATCCTTAAACGATGATCGATTTTATGACCTCATCTACAGTCTAATCGAATCTAATGAAGCTGATTTACTGAAGATTCAAGGAATTAACAGTGTAAACGCGTTTCTATATACATCGGATATTTTCGAGATTATGAATTACGACAGGGACGAACTATTAAGTTTGCAAACTAAAATTTCTTTTAAACTCTCAAACAATACGTTCGTTGTCAAAGCCGGCGTCAAAGCTAATCTACAGTATCTACGTGATTTATTGTAAACAACAACCAAAATCGTCTTTCTTACTATTACCATCTGCAGTTCTTCTTCCTACGAATACCACGACACCTTCTACTCCGACTACGTTAACAATTACTAATTCTACCACAACCACCGATGATTTAAAGGAAATGATCTTAAAATCTTTAGAAAACTGGTGTACTTCTAACGCAGAACTTTTTTCCGCTGATAATTTTTCATTTACACCTGGTGAACACTTTACTTTACAAGTAAAAAATGCCGATGAAGCGTTTTTGACTTGTGCTTGTAAAAATTGTAAAAAAAAATTTTCTGCTGAAATCATACGGAAAATTCGTGTTGTCGAACGTGTACCGTTATTTCAAAGTTACCAAAAAATGTATTATGATGAAAAAATTAAGAAAAGTGAATAATGAGCAAGCAAGTATACCAACAACAGCAGCTTCAGTCTCGCCGCTTTCTTCCACTTTAACATCGTCTAATTGTCAGCAAAATCTAAACTCTTCTCAATCTACGGCAGCATCACCTTCATCTTCGTCACTCTCCGCTCCTTCTAAAGCAACACCATCTGCAGCAGCAAAAAGATCAGCTCAAAGTAATAGTAATGACTTGAACACGACGACCGCGAAGAGACCAAGACGAAGATAGTTTTGTAGAACACCTTTTTTAATTAAGAAATTATCTATTTTTTAGCTTTCTATTCAACTTCTTTATAACTTATTTAAGTCTTTCTGTATAACTTAGAAAAATTTAACGATAAAGTAAACAAGAAATGGACGGAGACGATATTTTTGCTCAGTTAAACTGAGATTCTCCGACTCCACTGCACATGGCTATTTTGTGGCTATTTGACGATTTGTGCCAGTTTTGTAGGGTACTAGTGACGTTATATGGTCAGAGAGAGTGAAAATAACAACAAATCTATTAAAATCTTGTTCAAATCGCTCCAAATCTTTTGAAATCTTCAAAATCCACAAAATCCTTAAAACAGTTTTCTCCCCCTTGCGTTAATTAGTGCCATTAAATTTCCAGTGCGTTACTCTTAAACTGTTATGATTAGCCCAGTTCGTGTATATCGAAAAAAATTACTTGTCTTTTGATTTTACTAATTTCTCATTAAGTAATTAAGGGTAAGGCTGATTGATTGGAAATTCATGAGGTTGGATAAAGCTCGAAATTCTCTATAAGATGGACTAATTTTTAATCGAAAAGGTAAACTTCACCGTTGGATCAAAGTTGATTTACATCGTCCCAGCCGTTTTTGCTGTGATACGTACCCCCACGTACCCCATTTGGGGTAATTATAACAAAGAGTAACGCATCGAAAACTGAATGGCGCTAATTAACGGTAATGAATTTTCACACAATTTTTACATCAGTGCATAGCTGAAAGTTATATGTATCTACCTGTGTAGACACCATTTTTCTCCGACTAAAACTGGCTTAACCATTCGTAAAATACTGAGAAAAGGTTAGTGCCTGGTTATAATTATCCCAGACTACTCTGTATTATTTTAATGGCAATTGAGTAGAAAAATAAATCCATTTTTCTTCGAAATGAAACTGAACGAGTTGTGTCTTTCAACTCAATAACTAACATGAGTAGTTTTACAGGAGCAGAGAAGGCTTCCATTCCGTTTAGTTATTTCATTATAACGACGACACTACTTTCAATATTAACATTGACTAAAATGTTTCTCATTGCTGCATTTAATCTTACCATGATGAGAAGAAGCACAGGTGGGTAATTGCGCAACTTCAATTAGTGTAATATACAGCAATTCCTGGCATTGCGAGGAGACAAAGTCTATCGTACAATGTCTATAGGAACGAGTTGAAGAGAAGACGAACAGGTTAAGAAAAGTGATTCAGCTTTTCGCTAGATTCCCATGCAGATGAAAAACGTCGCTCGAGGGGCGCGGCGGGTACTCGGCGGTACTTCCTTTTTTCAAGAATTTCTGTCCTTTGTCAAAAAATTCTTTGTTATTCAAAATCAAAACTGCATAAGAATTTCATTTTTACACGAATACTACGCGAACTTCAACGAGAATTTCTCTCCTTTAACAGGAATTTTGTAAAAACATCTCTTCTTCCAATCATCACTGCGACAGAGCACATAAAGCGTGTGGAGCTTCCCAAGCAAAAATTCTCTATGGAGCGGATCTAGCTCCAACGCAGACGTAACCGGGCGGTTATTCACTTCATGGATCTAGCTAAATGTACCTTTTTACCTAGTTACCTAGCTCCAACCTAGTAGTGAACCGAGCAAACGGGAGGTTAACATCTAGGTTAACCGTCCAGTTAACCGACCGGTTAAGCTAGATCCGAAGACGAAAAATATTTGACAAGAGGGAGGTTAACCGGGCGGTTGGAGTGACCAGTTAACCGGGTACTCTAAGCTAACTTCAAAAATAAGAAAAAAAGAATATGAGCCTAACGAGAATCGAACTCGCTGACTAGCGCACTCGGAATTGAGATTAGAAGTACACGCGACGCTTTAACCAACTAAGCTGCCAGGCACACATGTAGTAGTTGATGAGTGATGAAATCATTCAGAACATATTTTAGAGATTTGTGTTTTCTCTTTCAAAAAAGCATTTTTGAGAGTTAAATTTGCAACATAAAATGTAGCAAAATTAATTTCCTAAATTCTGTGTGCTGGGACCAGATTTTCAGAAATTGTTCTTCTGGATAAAAAACAGTAAATATTGTTTTTCATCCTGAAGATCGATTAGTACACAGTTGAACGCAGCAGATAGAATTTAGGAAATTAAATCTGCCATATTTTTGTCTCTAAACTCACCTTTGGAAAACTGATTTTTCACCATGAAGCAAGCGTTTCCATTTATCTCGTTTTATCAAAACGAAAAGATTATCTAGCTTACTAGAGGTCAACGTCTAGACGAAGGTGAAAATATAAACATATATGAACAATAAATATTTTGGCTAAAAGTGACTCATTTCGCCAGCAAGTTTACTGACGTCAACGTTGCATCATATTCTACTCTACTATAAACTTTTTAATTTTCCGCTATTTCTTTCTACGGATACGTCCAGTGAGGCACCAGTTAATAGCATATAAATATAAATAGAACTGGTTTAATACGATCCTCTTATGTGAAGAACTTAAATTATAGAAACTTTTTCCGTCGCACATATCTAATATCGTATAACAACGTCCTCTATTCATTTTAAGCTTATTGTTGAGTTCTCAGAAATTCTGTATGGTTAGGAATAGCACCTGAAGTATGACTTTACTCTGATTGCCTTTTATACATAACACTCGACATAAGTGCATTAACGTTTCGTTATGTAGCTGCTTTCAGTTGATTGGCTATCCATGTAATACCGAACGCTCATTTTTCTTATTTCAGACTAGACATGGGCGAGACGGTCCCGGTTCTGGTCCCAGTCCCGTCGGGATCGGGACCGGAACCGGGACAAAAAACATTATTTCACTGGGATTTGGACCAGGACGGAACTACAAACTATTTTTTCGGCACCGGAACCGAGACCAAAAATGTTATTTTACCGGGGCGGAACTACAGACTATTTTTCCGGGACCAAATCGGGACCGACACTTTTCATGCATATCTCGATAGGCACAGACGTAGATTGCTATTTACCCCTTTCCTTAAACTGTAAGGACAACAACAAAGCTGCTTTTCCACACTTCCAAGAAGGTTTTCTCATGATAGTCTCAAGGGCTAAAAGTACCAACATACCTATCACTTAGCTCATGGTGAACGAATAATTTTATTAAAAAAATTATGACGATGACGGTGAAATAAGTTAAAGCAACTGGACAGCAAAATAAGAAATATACATATATATATATATATATATAGAGCGAGGAAGGTTCGAGATGATGCGTAAAAAAAAGATGAAGAACAAAAGAGAGAGGAGATAAAAATGAAAATAAGAAAACTCTCAGTCGATCAAATCTCTGCTGATCACCAAAAAGAAATGATCACGCCATAGATGTATGTACAAAAAGTCAGTAAACTTGCTGGCGAAATGAGTCACTTTTAGCCAAAATATTTATTGTTCATATATGTTTATATTTTTACCTTCGTCTAGACGTTGACCTCTAGTAAGCTAGATAATCTTTTCGTTTTGATAAAACGAGATAAATGGAAAAAATGCATATGGTCCGTTTAGATAACAAATGTCTATTAATATAAGCGTGTTGTATCCTGCTTGCTGTAGATACACGGCAGGAGCAGATGTTCACTTAAGTAATGAACAGAGACGCTTTTACTGCAGTTTAAGAGTTAGAAAATAGCCAATGAATAGAACTACAAGAGAAACACCATTATTTTTTTTGTTAACATTATAGATGAAAATTAATCTTTTTGAGACCCTTGTTGCAAAACCATTTGTTACCTGAAGTAACATTACAAATTTCTTTTTCAAAATGAACTGTTAGATAGAATCAGTAGGGTATTCGATAGACAATTTGTTGGCGCATCTAACGATATGTAAATGAGCATTGGAAACACTTTATTTCTAAACAAGAAAAGAACGTTTTTATTTCTAATGTGAAGTGATGCATCACGACAAGGTGTGCATGCACTTTGATCATGATGACGACAACTTTGAATATCGGTGGGCGTGAAGACAACTCGGCATCCTCTATCCAACCATGTAACTAAAAATTAGTTTGGGGGTGGGAGCGTAGTTCACAAATACCCGATAAAATACATTTACAAAGCTTTACTTCTTATTTACTTTTGGTCGTAGGTTTTCTTAGTAAGTAATTGCTAATTTGCAATGCAAATGATCACTTTCTAATGCAGTTTATCATTATATTCTTAACGTAAATCTATGATATCTATAAATGTCTATTCTGGTTTGTGTTAGATACTAAAAGAAAAGTGGGAATTTCTTTTTCTGAGAGATAGGTATTTCTCTAAAAGTAGTATCTAGCTTTTGAAAGATTTTATCCTTGATGAAAGATTTACATATAAGAGTTCGAATTATCTTTTAACGTTTCAATTTCGATTGTTCTTTATGAATATATCTTAGAAGAACTATCAATTACTCCAAACTGAATAAGAAAAAGAAATATTTTATCAAATATCAAGTGTGAAAAATATATTGACAGTATTGTATTAGTATTCTTCTTTTAGAAATGTTGTCAATATTATTGGCATTTATTGTTATTGCATTAGTTACATATTTATCTCTGAAACCATTAATTAATAATTTATTCTATTCTGTTCCTCATGAGCCAGAATATATTCATTCATATATACCTTATATTGGTTTTGGATTCGAAATGTTCAAAGATCCGATTGGATTTATAGGTTCATTACATGCGAAATATGGAAAAGCATTTGTTATCTATTTAACATCAAAGCGTTGGGTTTATTTATCTGATGAACAAACATATTTAAAGGCATTAAAATCATCTGATTTATCCATTGATAAGTTTTTCATGGATTTTTTAGCTAATGCTCTCGATGTTAGCCGTCAAAGTGTTACAGATGAAGGTCTACATCACATACAAATGAAACAATTCCATCGATATTTAGCTGGAGATGACTTAAACATTTTAAATAAACGTGTATATGATTCACTGATAGAATCAATGAAACTTGACGCAAAAATAATTCAGGATGATCAAATAAAGACCGCCAATTTATTTGATCTTTTTGGTGAATTATTGCTATATGCTGGAGCTGAAGGTTTATATGGACATTCATTTGTAACTGAACAGCGTAATACTTCACCTAATTTCTTTAAATTATTTCAAGAGTTTGAACAAGCATTTAAATTAAGCGTTTTTCGTATACCATTTCGCTCCATTCTATATAAATCAACTTTTCAAAATCGTCTTGAATTTGTAAAAAGATTTTCATCATTACAATTAAATAATGGTGAATCAAAATTAATCAACTCAACAGAAAAATTATATCGTAGTGATAAATATAAACATTTATTTACCCAATATGATATTGGAGCTCTCCAAGCAACTGCGTTATTTGCAGGTGTAGCTAATACAGCACCATTGAGTTGTTGGGCAGTAGTTGATTTATTACTTCATCCAGAAGCATTAGAAGCTGTTAAACAAGAATTGAAAGAAAAGATTCCATCATCATCATCAGAATTAATCTATGAAAAAGAAACATTAGCTAATTTAAAAATATTAGAAAGTTGTATACATGAATCTATACGTCGTGTATTTAATATAATTTCAGTACGTGAAGCAATAAGAAATACAACTATTGAATGTTTCGATAAAACAAAAATTGGTTTAAGAAAAGGTGATGTACTTATTTATTCAGGATTTATAAAACATTTTGATCCAAATTTGTTTGGTCCAAACCCATATGAATATGAATATGATCGATTTGTCAAAAAAATCAATCAACCAACAGTGCCTTCAATTATGCTCTTTGGTTGTGGCACTCATATGTGTCCTGGACGATTTTGGGCAATAAATGAAATTAAAATATTAGTAGCTTTAATTATTCAACATATGGATATTCAATTTATTAATATGACAGAAAAAGATAAAGATGAATGTCGAAAAAAATTACCATATGATTATTCAAAATTTGTTGCTAGTGGTGGACCAAAGAAAGGTTATAAACATAAATTTGATATTAAATATTCGTATAAAAATTTCGATATGGAATAACAATTCATTTTGAGCAACTATTATTTATATTATCGTTTCGTAAGACATTTTTTATGACAATAGATATAATAACTATGCAATGAAAATATTTTTTTCTGGACTTCTCGAAGGATTCAATGAAATCGATCTTTGATTTTAAGCAACTTTTTTTGATTGTTAACGTATGAAAGAATATTCTTCAAAGCACATATAGAGATTTGTGTGTCAGATGTTTTTGTTATTTCTTCTCAATTCATGTGATAATTTTGCTCAAACCTATTCCTGATATCTACATTTTTTTTGTATATAACTTATCTTAACCATGTTTTCTTTTCTATTTTGAAAGTGAGAATTATATTCTGTATACCTTATGCCAAAATCTCCTGAGAGAAAAGAGTGCCCAAATCTCCTGATTTGACCAGGAGACTCCTGATTTTTAGACTTTTCTCCTGATATCAGGAACTGATTTTTAAGGTTTTCTCCTGATTTTCAATCGTTTTCCTGCATCGATTTTGTTTTTTCCAAAACTGAGATTATCAGTTTCAGAAACAGAACTTCTGGATCAAGTGTCTAAATAATTGTACATTGAAAGGGCCCGCTGTGTGCTTATCGAATGTCCTCATCACAAGAAGATGAGATTAGTGAACTTCCAAACCCGCCGGATCAAAATCTTCTTCCTCAATCCGTACTGCAGTCGGTAACGAATGATAATACTGTTTCATCAAAAAATATTTCAAAAAGAATTATTTTTGAAAAAGTTATTGGATTTTTTTGTTTTGTTTGCCCAAGAAAAAACTGCCTGATACTCTCCTGTTTTTCTTCTGATTTTCCTCCTGATTTTTTAGAAAAAATCTCCTGATCAACTCCTGATGTTTTACGAAAAACTCCTGATTTCGAAAAACTGGATTTGGCCGCCCTGCTTATATACCGGAATATAGTCTATATTCTGTGCATAGGCAATATGACAGACACGTGCATGGTCGAAGACGTGTGTGCTTTTCTTATTCTCATTTTAAACAAGACATTGAAAAAAACAGTGTCCGTATACATAGCATAAAGCGGACACTCACTCACAGCTAGAAGTGCATTAAACACTTTTTATTGTCTGAAATAGATATGGGCGGGACCGATGACTTTTAGTCCCGGACCCGTGCAGTTGTTTCGCTCCCGTCCCGATCCCAGTCCCGCAAGGTTGTTTCGGTCCCGTCCCGGTCCCACTCCCGTAAAATTATTTCGGTTCCGGTCCCGCACGGTTTTTATGGTCCTGGCCCTTAAACCTACGCTTGTATGGATGAACCTCCGGAAGAATTTTCGTATAAAACACGAATACTTTAGTATTCGACTGCTTCGTATGAAACTGTCAAAAGCATAAAGAATACGCTTACCAGGAAAAAGTCGGATCAAAGCTGTTGGTGTTGATTATATATAATCAAGTCTGAAAAGCCTTCTTGCACTATTCATTCTCCACAGAAAAGAAATCCGACTGTTTTCAATATTACGTACTAGGAAACGTTACTGCGCTTGTGTGATCATGCATTTTTAGATCTGTACGTGCATGTCTTGCAGGTAAAAATTTGATGCGTGCATGTCCTTTCACATTCATGAATGTGAAAGTTTTATTTCATATGCTTTAAAAATGTGTCGATACATTTCACTCGGTATGTGAAAGGATGCGTCATGATTTTGGCAGAAGAAGGTAATCGCAAAGACAGACGCTACACTCGATAACAGGCTACTTGAGTTTGTGGCATCTTTTTTACATGTTCCTTTCACACTTTCACGAAAACGATTAACGCATAGAGAGACAGAAAAAAAAATAGATATATGA
>CAJNOQ010001233.1:0-34198 GCA_905250885.1 Didymodactylos carnosus
ACTATAGCTTATGTGATGGTTTTTTACTCAGAAGAATGAGCCAAAGAAAGAAAAAAAATAGTTCATATTTTTTTTTTTAATTTTCATTTCTTTTACTTTCTTCAAACTACATAGTTCTGACGTACTTACTTTAATATGTTCATTAAAAATTCTGATTCAAAGTTAAAGTATACACACTCATAGCTAATAAACACGTATGTTTTCAAATTGTTACAAAATCAACAACACTCGTGAAGAAAAAAAAAATTTTTTTTTTTCATTTTTCTTGTTTTTTTTTGTTATCAAAATTAACAAAAAGACAAATAGTTTAGGACGTATGGATCATAAAAAAACTTATTGAAACAAATTAGAAATAGTGATTGAATAAATAGCTCAAATTTTTCTCTTTTAACAACAACAGTGACGAAGAGAGACAAGAAGGACGTTTTTGCATGCGTTTCAATATGTTTACAGATAGCATTTGAAGATGGTAAATTTTAATTTATTGTTCATATGAGTAACTTTTCTAACTCTTGACTCAACGGTAGATCGAGACGAGTTTATTAGACTTCTGACGTTCGCAGATAGGAAATAGACAAAACATGTTTTCTAGATCCAGTTGACGCTATGACAGAAAATATATTTGATATCAAGCCAGATTTTTTATTATGGAACGATTGTAATAGACCTAAGTCTAATAGACTGACATATTGAAAGAAATGTTATACATTGTAGACCTTCTAGTATAAATTTATTTAATTTTATTCTTCAATTGATGACTTATTTCGATAATCACCATTTCTCTTTCTGGGAATGTGCCATAGGATTGTTTTCATTTTTATATTCAATATAATTGATAAAAAAGAATTGGTATTAGTTCGTTTTTCTTTCTTTTCTTTTATATACTCACAATAAGAGAGCACAGGATGAAGAAGAATAATTTCTTTTTAGTATTGTTCGAATAGTTAATATTACATAGACACACTGTTTGTTGTTAAAGTTAAACGTATCGATAAATTTTTAAATAAAAAAGGAAAGAAAAAATGGTGTGCATATATATATATATATATGTGGATAATTGTAAAATATCCACACAAAAAAAGAAATGATGAGTATGACGTAGATTCCAGTTGTGCGGTATACTATACTAGCCTATATATATATATAAAAGAAACAAAACACCTGTTAAATTGAAATCTATATATATATATTGTTTATAGAATAAATCCAAAGAAAAGACGGTAAGCAGCAGCTATCTAATAAAAACTAATTTGGAAATATGATTAATGCTGTAAATGCTTAATCTAATCACTGTTTCTAATACGTTTTTTTGTTTATTTTATTATTTTTTCAATTTTAGGCATCGTCTGGTAGTAGCTCTTACGCATCTGTCAAAGAAATGGATCATGTAAGTGTTTTATATGTAAAAACAATAAAAATAATAAATTATTATTTTCTTCTATTATTCTAGGAATCATCTGTTAGTAGTATTCGAATGCGTCGAGAATCAGATGAATGTAAGTTTAAAGTAGTTTATAAAATGTCATTTTTAGATTGAGTTGTTTATTTTTATTAAGCTTCATTTAATACTGTAATACAAACATGTGAACGATTAGAAAATTCAGCAGCACGTGATAAAATATCAGTAAAAAATACAAGAAGAAAACCGACAAGACCACGAGTGAGTACACGTTAAAAAATGTTTAATTATTATTATTTATTACTGGCGCTACTTGTGTTATTTATTTCTTAATTATTTTTTTTTAGTTAAGTACACTTGGTGAACGAGATGAAAATGAACAAGATTTATTTTCTACATCCGGTATGTATACGTTAATTATTAATTAAAGCGCTTTCTAGTAGATAAAATGAAATATAATTTATGAATATCGTATGTGTGAGAGTGTGTAGTGTGGTGTGTGTTTTAGTAGTATCTAAACCGGTAGCTATCGTACGTTCTAATTCATTATATACAACTACAATGCCAATAAAAACAAAATCATTAATTAATCAAACTGGAAAAACAATTCAGTTGGAAAAACTTAAATTAGGTATCCATATGATGTGCACGTGCTCTGCATTTGGTGAATTGTACAACATAACGCTCCTGCTATTGCTTTTATACAAAAAAAAAACCAATTAAAATCAATAACATGGTACTGATTGCTGTTAATATATCTAAAATTTATATTAAAGATCTAGACGATGATGATCAACCGCCACCGTTACCTCCAAAACAACGAACATATTTAAAAGCAACTCAATCATTACCTGTAGATCAAAAAAAGAGTCGTACTACAAAAAAATCTAAGAATAAAAAGTTTTTTAGTGAGTTATTATTGATTATCAGTGATAAAAATTTACAATACAAAAAATTTATTTTATTTAGATGATTCTGCTGCTATCCAACGTTTTTAAATTTTTTTCATTTTAAATTTATTATTTTTTTGTATATTATTAACTATTCATTGAATAAACTATTTGTGAATGGAGTGTGAAAGTTGTGATTATTTTCTCGGTTATGATTTTTTTTGACAATTTTTCTTGTATATTTTCTTTCTATTATAGTTTTATCGTCTACACCAGAAGAAGTCAATATTAATGATGAGACACAGCGACACCATCTATTATCATCATCTTCACGTGAACATTTATCAAAACAGCAAAATTATTTGGATTCTAATGGAAAATCATCGTCTATTATTGACAAACAAAGAAATGAAGTTAGCTGAAATCTTAATCAAAACTAAAGTAATTTTTCTTTATTTATTTATTTTTCGTAGGATATTTCTTCAACCACCTTGAAAACTCCCACAATTCCACTAGTTAGTTTAACCGATATCGATACAGTTCGAGCAAAACTTCGTTTATCCAGTCGTCGTGATCGTTCAGCAGATAACGTTTTGTTATTATCTTCGTCGTCAACAGCAACCTCTACAAATCTAAGAGATTCTGAAACAACATCAGTAAGTCCTCAATCATCATCAATTATTCAACGTTCTGTTAGTTTTAAACGTCCGATTACTGATACTGACAAATCTGCTATATCAAAACCATCATCCACTCTTTCACAATTAACAATGACACAATCACTCTATCATCAAACATCAAAACAAGATGAACAATTTACAACAATAAAATCGATATGTTCATCTGACAGTCGATCTGATAAAACTGAAGATGAAAATACACATAATCATTTTAGAAAATCGAATCGAACAGATTTAACGAGTACAAGCGATAATAATCTAGAAACTTTAATATCATCACAGCAACCAGTACTCAAGTCTAAACAAGATTACGCTGATTCAAATTTTAATGAAGAATTAATAAATAATACTCAAATTGATGAAAATAAACGTACGTTTTTACTATTAGGTTATAATATAAATAACTAAAGGTTTTTTTTACTATTTAGTTTCTTCTCGCTTTTACGATAATAATCGCTATCGTAATGAACAACAAATACAAAAGCAATTGATTGAACCATCTTTAGCAAAAGCAACATTTGTTACAACAACATTTCCTTCATCTGCACTGTCATCACTAGTCTCCAAACATCATTTATCAACGTCGAATGAACATATATACGATAATTTAGATGTATTTCGTCATAATTCAAAAGATCTAATTAAATATCCACAAGAGGATACCGAGAATATTGCTCCATCACCGGTCTCAAATGATACTTCAACATCATCATCTTCTGTTCAAACCCGTGATCATGGTCCTGCAAGTGTTAGACAAAAACGTCCAACAACAGTTCATGTATCATCGGATAAACAAAAAAATGAATTAGAAAACGTATGGAATAAGTTACAGAAACAACGTTCAATTAAAAGAATAAAAACAAAACAAGAAGAAATTACCAAAGATGACGATCAAGTGGAAATGGTAGATCAAACAAATATAAACGAATTAGAATCGAAATATGAACGACATCGAACACCATCACCTGAACAACAAGTACCAAAAGAAGAGTCAACAATACTAGAACTATCGTTACCACCAAAATTAACTATAGAAAAAAAAAGAAGTCCAATTGAACAACCAATAAATAATCGACGAAAAACAGTGGGTGGAATACAAGCAAAAGTAGACATACTAAATGCGTCAACTATAACAAAAAATAGTGATGGAGCTACAACGAATAGTCCGTCTTGGATCGATATTGCTAAACAAAAACAAGTTAAATAGTAAGTAAATTTGTTTTATATTTCGATCAATATATCCATTTTCTTTCTCTAGTAATACAACAAAAGATACTACTTTGGACGTGCCTCTGCAGCAACAATCAACACCTATTGATAAAGACTATAAGAAGGTTAACAAAACCGAACATATTGTATCAGAAATCAACTTAAACGTTACAGCTCCTGTCAGTATAACACCTTCTTCTCCTAATTCATCTCCACTTTTGTCAACAAATAATACTAAAACAAACACAACAACATTTACTTCTTCGTCTCCTCGTTCATCATCGCAAAATCGACGTTTATCAACAAAAATCGATTCAAAGGATGAAAATAATAAACCATCTTCAACATTAATAACAACACCAACAACAATCACTCAAGTCGATTATCGATCGAATAGAAAATCAATGTACGTCGGAGAACCAACACCAGCAATGTCAACACACGAAAGGGTATGTTTGATTTAAATATTTTTGCTTTTCTATGCAATGAACAATAGTGAAAACTATAATATTTTTTTATATAACGGATTTTTTTTTTCTACTTTTTTTAGGATTCAATTCGTGCACTTAAACAAGGAAATCCCAATAGAATCAACAATTTAATTCAGTTTTTCGACAAATAGCTGTTTGTCTCCACTCATTAAACAGTGTTTTATTGTTAATCGTTTTTTTTTATTATTACTACTCTTTCTTTGTAGTCTATATGACTCAAATAATTTTGCTATTATTTTTACGATTTAACTTTATGTGACCGATATTTCTCTATTCTCGTATATATATATAATATGGTCAACTATTGTGTAAATGGCATAAATAATTGTTTCTTGACACGTTATTTTTGTCCGCTTTCTATCCATTATGTGTTTTGAATCATTATAATGATAACTGTTTCCTTTGTGTTTTCTATCATTTTATATTTTATTTTTGGCTTTTTTTTTTTCTTCAATTTTTTTGGTTTTTCTGTATAGTACCAATAATTATACGCATCTAAATCGGTGTTAAGACAAATTTCTTTTTTATCTCAACGATTAAAACTAAAAAAGTTGACAAACTATGAAGACTAAAGTAGCGTAACTTATTAGTGCGAAACGAATAACTGTCTTGAGATTTTAGCATTCTTTTAAACGCATCTATTACTATGTCCATAATTGTTAGATTTATAATCATCTGGTGTATAAATAACTATTTGTTTAACGATAATATAACGATTTTATAAATTTACTAATAGCGAGTTAGTAATTGTTCCTAATTTCACATAGAAAATAGCATTTGTTTTCTCTCGTAATAATTTGATGCTTCGGTTCTCATAAACCCTTACTCTTCTTCACAACAGTTTACTTTTTGCCTAAACAAAATATATTTGGAAATAAGACAGTTAAATCAGTGATCATGAGTATCTCTCTAAGAGAAAAATGAATTAGTTTTGTGGTATTAGTAACTATTTTAGATGAAATTAGCAAAGTTCTCATTGGAAGTTTTGTACTTATGGAAACTGTTAACTATAAGACTTTTGATGAATTCTATAGAGCCACTTCTTTTTTTGTTCTAATGCATAAACAATGAGTTTTCCAATCTGTTTGGGATTTGCGTAAACATTATTAATCTCTCGATTTGTGACATTTCCAGACAAAATATGAAATAAACTGGTATCAGTCAATAAGTATATCAACAACATTAAAACAGTCATCTTGTTGTGTATAATCATAAATAAATAAAACACAAATAAGATCTTAAGTTGTTCGTTTTTTTTTATTGTTTAGATTAAACTAATAAAATAAAAGCAAAAAGTTGAGCAAAAAAGTTGTTTAAATTTTGGACGTTGACAAGGTAATGTAGATTTTGTCATTAGAACTAATTACATTTTTATATAAAATGTGATTTAGAATATCTCTACTCTACGATGATAATATACTGTTCTTTTTCTTTTTAGTTATCTGAGAATGTTTTCTTCAAAGAACCTCCTACATTGGATGACGTATATGTTAAAAATCAGTTAATGTTGTTTATTGGTCATTTTATCGTAGTCATCGACTTTTTTCGAGATCTGAATAACATTTAACAAAGTTAGATATGATAAATCTGTCATAGAAAACATTCGATCAATGAATGAATGATTGAAAATAATAACATAATTAAAAAGAACTGTCAATTTGTATTCGCTTTGATTCAATTAATATACGTACAAAATCAATAAAAAATATATTCAACCTGGATGAATTTTGGATGACATTTATTTCAGATGTTAAAATGCTCGCTTATATCGATTAATGTCATTATCAAAAATTTTCGTGGCATACAAACAAAAATAAACCATTAAGAAAAAATGTTCAATTATAATACGAGCTATTCATGATATTCTTTATGATACATTATTTTCCTTCTATTCTTAGTTTTATTCAATAACGGTTATTATTATTATTCAATTTAAAGAGTGGTATATCTATTCAAAACGTTCAATGTAATGGCAGCTTCATTTTCCAACGTAGCAAGAAGTGTTTATATACAAATGGTGATCTATCATAAAGAATATTCAGTTTAATCAAACACCGTTCACCTTCATTTATTATCGTAGTTAAAATACTCTGAATTTATTTATATACATATGAAACATTATATATAGAGAGAATCAAGAAATATTTTCTTTGCTAGTTTTTTTGTACGTTATGTGTAAAAATAAATTTAGATGGAAAAGTTGGTTATCTTAAAGAAAATTAGTTGAAGTGTGCGTCTTAGAAATTTTATATTAGTATTAGACTTTTTTCAGAGCGCATAAAGAATAAATAGAAATCGAAAGAAAACAATGATTTTTCGTGTGTATCATTTCGTTTATCTGAGCCTATATACAGTTTTTCATGTATTTTGCGTGAATATGCGAACTGCTAATTTTGATTTATCGGAACGTCTCAGTTCGATCTTGTGACGCGGTATTCAGAGCACATGATCCTTCTCTGCTAAAACCTATCTTGTCATGATGCTGACACGGAATGGTGACAGACATCTAAATAAACGCCTATCTGCACTTCGTGTCATATAGAGAAAAACCTTAATGATTGTGAAAAACCTTAATGATGAATTTTCTTCTCGAGATTTTTCTTCGGAACAATCAACATTTAGAGTGAAAACACAATTTAGTAGTCTATTGTCTGATTCAGCATCTTCTTATTCATACGAAAATGATTCATATCAAAGATGCATCGTCATCATCAACACGAGACGGAGAAAAAAAAAGTAGTTCAAAATTTTGGTGATTTTGTGTTTTAGATTATCAGTTTCTTACCTTTTTGTCTTTAACCTTGTGTCCATATCGAAAAACGTTCTATCATTTTTTTTCTAGTTTTAACTAAACTAGAAATATAGGAAATGAATTGTTTTTTTATCGAAAAGCAGGTCTAAGCTATCTAAATTCATTATTTTCTATATATAGGTCTTAGGTCTATGCTCGAATCTGACTATACTATAAAGACGTTCTAGTATTCCATAAATGAAGCAAGTGCCTTTGATGTAAATGAGACTGAATTGTCCTATCAATGTCTGTCGAAGATTTTTACCACGGCTTTTCTAAAAAAGTATCTTCTCTACTCTTTAGTTTTGTTTTAGAAAAGTCGAGGATAACTTTGCTAATAGATCTTGTCTATTGTTAATTATCGATCTAAAATAAATCTAGCTAACTTAATCAAACAATCATGGTCGAATCAATCATTGGTATACGTGGTAAAGATTTTGTATTATTAGCTCAAGATGCCAATACAACAAAATATGGTATTTTAAATATGAAATTTGACACAAATCGTTTATTTAAACTATCTGAACATTGTGCAATGTTAGCTTGTAAGTAGGAAAATGTTCGATTAATAAATAAAACTTTTTATCTAATTCTTCTTGTAGCTGGTGAACCCGGAGATGTTGTTCAATTTGCTGAATATGTTGGGAAAAATATTCAGTTGTACAAAATGATTAATGGTATTGAATTATCTCCATATGCATGTGCCAATTTTACTCGACATGAAATGGCAAATTCATTACGTTCAAGAAATTCCTATGCAGCCAATTTGATAATTGGTGGTTTTACAACAAATGATGCTGATCAACAAAAAGCACAATTATTCTCGATCGATTATTTAGGTGCCATGATATCAGCCAATGTTGTTGCACATGGATTTTGTCAATTTTTCGCATTGGGTGTTGGTGATAAACTATGGAGAGAAAATATGACATTAGAAGACGGTTTACATATGTTGCAAGTTATTGTTAATGAATTAGGTATGTCTGTATTGTGACCTAAAAGAAGCATGTAACTAAGCCATTGGATTCACACTGAAAAGTAGTACTTGTCTTCGAATGCTACCGGGGGAGTTTTCGAACTTCTACAGGGCCCTACGGCTGTTCTGAATAGCAGTAGTAGGCGACCCTGGGCTGCTGGGAGCCACCCGTCTTAGATTTGGGCTAGCCACCCACTTCTTGGACATAAAACTCTTTTGGCTACAAAACAGACAAGGAAACGATGCGCGAACGCACAAACAACTGTGAATTTCGGCGGATGGAATGTACGTTCAAATTGTAACAGATCTTTCACAGGACATGTGAAGTCGTGTGCAAAAGATTGGTGTAAGAAAAACAACATTAAAATTGGAAAGAAATGATGTGAAAAAAAATTATGTTTAATAATACTGGTGAAATGAAGAATATCATCTAAACCGAGTATACTTGGAGGGTGATAGTCGGATGAAAAGCCTTTATTTATTTACATAATGTGAACGAACAGGACAGAAGCTGAATGAACACTTCTTTCATTTGTGTATTTTTTGTGTACTTCTTTTATGTTGTCTTACCCTACACCGAAAGGTAATGGGTCTAACTAACTAACTTTGAATGCTAATGGATGACACATAATAAATGATTTTCTTCGTATTTTTTGCATAACCTTCTTATTTTTTTATCGCGTAGATTTTGTTTTTAAAGATTTGCCATTTCATTCTTCGCAAAAAAATATATCGAACATTTTTCTATATACTGTAAAAATAGACAAGTACAGGGGACATACTGTGAAGCTCAATCTTGACAATTTTCTAATCCAAAACACAACGATAGAAACAATCTTGAACATGGTTTCATGCAACAACGTGGAGTTAAAATGTGCGTTCGAGCGCTTTGGAGCGTCGCTTTTGTTTTTGTGTATCATAGATTTTAGTTTTGAACGTTTGTTCTGGCACAAAAGTCAGAATTAGAGCAAATCTGACTTTTTCGCCTTGTTACACGAAAAGAAAGTAAGCTATTAAACTTTATCTGTTCGAATGTGGAAAATTATTCTACATTAAGATAAAACAAACTCAACCTCCATATGCAACAGCTTATGACAATGGAGAATTTTAAGTTTAATCCGTTGATACAGCTTGTCAAGAGATATTAAATATCTATGTTCTCTTTTTCGTATATCCCAAAATATGAAAGTTGAAATTAGTATGTCCTCTGTACTTTTCTATTTTTACAGTATATAGAAAAATGTTCGATATATTTTTTGCAGAGAATGAAGTGACAAATCTTTAAAAACAAAGTTCAAAATCTACACAATGAAAAAATAAGAAAGTTATGCAAAAACTACGCAGAAAATCATTTATTATGTGTCATTTGTTAATTCTTTAATTCAACGAAGTTTCCATTTCATATATTCATATATTGTTTAGGTAAACGTATGGCTGCTTATCCACATTGTGTATTTGTACGTGTGATTAATAAGGATGGTATACAAGTATTAGACAATATGTATCCGGAAAAAATTCATGTACAAAAACCAGAGGAAGCAGAATTACTAACATCAGCTGATATGATGGATATTCATTCCTAATAGAAAAATAACAGCAAATAGCAACATCGTAGACAATTCATCATCGTGTTTAGTTCTCTGTTTTTTTAATGTCGTTCTCTCTCTTTTTTAAACAAGAATAACAGAATAAAAGTAAGATTGTTCTGTGGAATGTTTTAATTTTGATTTCTTCTTTGTTTTAAACAAAAAAATAACAGAAATGAAGACCTTTTCGTTTATTTTCAAAATAAAAAAGACATTTATCGATTACTTAAATCATTGATAAAAGAAATGTACGTTTATCTTAATAGACCAAAGGACTTATAATGTTATTAAACGACTTTCTCCATTGTGTAAATTATTGTCAACTTTAGATAGCTATTGTTTGAAACAAATGGCATCTAAAAGTCGACAATTAATAGCGTCACTATCGTCTCGTATTCGAGGCGTCATTTTTGATATGGATGGAACATTAACAAGACCAGGAGCTATTGATTTTGCTCGGATGCGTGAACGTTGTGGAATTAAACCAGGTGGCGATATAATTGAATTTGTTAACAATCAATCAGAACCATTACGTTCCAAATTAAATGAAATATTAATTGAAGAAGAAGAATTTGGTTTGAAACGAATGGAATTAATGCCGGATATTAAACAATTATTTGATTATTTAATTGAAAATAATATTAATCGTGCTCTTTTAACACGAAATAACGATACAATTATGAATCGAACTGTTGAATTAATGAATTATGCGAAACAAGAACCATTTTCTGTCATGTTAAGTCGAACATTTTCTCCTCCTAAACCTCATCCCGATGCCATACATCATATTTGCCAACGATGGAAACTTAATGTCAATGAAGTTTTAATGGTAGGCGATAGTTTAGATGATATCAAAGCAGGAGCAGCTGCCGGAACTAAAACAGTTTTAATCGGATTGGAAGATAATCATTTATATCAACAAGCATTACCACATGCTGATTTTGTGATCAAAAATTTGTTTGAATTAATTAATGTCATTGAAAATATAAATAACAATGCGCCTGAATCACATTCATCGACAACAACAGCAGAAACAATTATAGTGCAATCAGAAGAGGAAAACAAACCATCTATTGAAAATAGATCATGAATAGAAGAAGCACTTTGCTCTTTTTGTTTTTTATACGATAGTAAAGCAATCAAGGGGGAAACAGTTGATTTTTGAGCTTTTGAAAAATCGATTTAAATCGAAAATCGCTAAAAATCGCTTATGATTTTATCTTTTTTTTCTTTAATTTCACTATGTCTGATTCCTATTTTGTACAAATAAAGCAGGTTCTGCACTATTTATCGCAGTCTTTACTTGATTTCCCAAACAAATCACAGAAAATCGGAAAAATCAGCTGTTTCCACCTTGAAAGCAGTGCAATACAAAAAAACTCGAGTATTTGTAGAGTTTGTGAAGAAAATCGAAAATCTATTCAAACAAAACGTAATTTATGCATTTATAATCATATGAATGTAGTTTCTAGACTTCAAATCGCATAAGAACAACACCGTCAACGCTTTTAATTTGGTCTAAACTGTCTTTATTTGAAAGCATTTGATAATACATTTTGAATGCATGTTGTATCATCAACAAAATGGTACAGAATACAAAAGAATTTTTTCTAAAGTATACACGTGGAAATTTCTTTTAATTTCTTCAACGGAAGTTTAACATCTAGACCTATTTTTCGAGTGTGAAGGCCACCTCACGAAAATTATATATCATCTATATTTCAGATACTTGTGATGGAGGAATACAAACGTCTTCACATTTGTTCTGAGAAGACTTTGTAGAAATATCATTTTTCAGCCATACTCACGAACAGTAAAAAATGAATAATTATGGTTAGGTTATATGCAGAACAGGAGAAATCTGGCTTACTTTGACATTAACATACTGGAATGGCACGATTTTACTGGAATTTCTAGAAAACTCCCACGAGAAATATTATTTGAGAAAAGTCAACATTTTTTGAAGTACTAGCAGGGTAGTATATAGAATAAAAAAAAATTTCCAAAAATGATTTTGAGAAAAAAAAGTCTAAATTTCGGAATTTTTGAATTATAATTTTGAAAATTTTGTCAAATATACAACTATTTGAACCCTACAAACAAGTTTAAAATGTTCGGTACGAATATAATATCTAACGTTTTTTATGGCCAATAAAGAGAAGAAAAATTGATTTTTGTGTCCAGATAAAGTTTTCTATTTCCACTGACTGCTGCCTTTGTTGTACTGGTGTTTTGGGAAAAGATCGAATGTAATCGACTCGATGATATTGGATAATTATTTTAAGTTTTTAGTATATTTTTTTATCTACAATTGCACAATAGTGTCCGCAGAGCACCTTAAAATTCTTAGCTCATTTGGATTGATTATGAATGAGACATCGATGTGTATTTTCCAAAGATCTCTACAAAACAATATTCATGACAAATTTTGACAGTTCTTTTTAATAGAACCCGTGACATGGTTATCAGATGGCAAAAATCAAAAGTCTTCATGTTCTCTGTCCATTAAAGCAATAATGTACTTTTTAATTTGATATGCATAATAATAAAGAACAACAAAAATTCCTGCGTTTAGTTTTATTTAAACTGCAACATTAATGCTCATTCAAATAAGAAAGATCACAACAAAAAGAATGTGAAAAACCAGGATTTGTTTAATAAAAAACATCGTCCTTCTTATATAACCGAAAAATGCGAGTTTATCGTAAATAAAAAGCAAAAAGTTTATAACTGTTTTTTAATTTGACGGAATGATCAACTTTGATGTTATGTTTATTAGTATGCAATCAGAGAATCAGCATATGATTGCGCGTCGTGATAAACAACAAAAATTGATTTGTCCCCATTAGTTGTGTCATAACCAGTGGATGTTACTATCATAGGCGAATTACCAACTGTCGTATTTCTAACTAACACAAGTGCCAAAAACATTGTTTTTTCATTGTACAAATTGACTTTTGCATGGTTATTTGAACGTCGGATACTTACGACAGAATAAACTTTACATCTGCTTTGAAACAATAATTTTTTATTACTGATATTTTGTTTATAATAACGTTGATGAGATTCATCACGATGTGCGGCGTATTGTTCAAACCATCGTTCATTATCTGTGTATCGTTAATTCATTCGTTCATTATCGTTTCAATATCTGTGTATAATTCCAATTGTATAAGGCTAAGGGCCCCTCCCCCTCAGAAATTATCTCCGACACCGTACATCCGATCTTGACGAAACTTTCCATAAATGTTAGGTTTAATGAGTTACGGGAATGAAAAAACTTTTTTGTCTCCAAGTTTTAGGAGTTTTCCAGAGATCAAGGTCCGAAAAGGAGTCTGATGTTTTTCCCAAGATTTTTTAATATACTTCAGCTGGCGAGTTCGGGTTTGTTTTGTTTTAAGCTAGACACCTAACTGCATGGTCTGACAGGCGCCGATTTTTCAATTAAGCCTTTGTTGGTTTTGCAGGGAATCAACAAACTCCAAAACCCGAAAACTCCTTCCGGATTTTCTAAAAATCCTCAATTTGATAAAAAAACTAAGACCTAATTCAAAAATCGGCGCCAGTCAGACTATGTAGTTCTTTTCCTCTTTTAAACAAAAAAAAATGAACTCTCTACGACAAACCGCTATAAAAAATCTTGGGAAATACTTTACAGGTGGAACTCTTATATAGAGAAAACGTTTTTCTACGTTTCTAGTTTCTAGCGTCGTAGTTTCTAGTATCAGAATTATGCTTAGAATGATTTGCTTCGAAGTTTTATACTTGTAGTGTATTTCTCATTAATTATTATTCTTACGATTATTTTTACGTCTTCGTCTCATTTTCTTCATATATTACTTTAATCTCAAATTACTTAAAAATATTTCAAAACTCCATAGTAGAGAGGAGCAGAGATTATATACTCAAAATCCTGTGGTTTTCACTATTTATTTTTATGAGTAAGAGGAGTGCGTGAAAATAGAAAAGAGATTAGTTTGATGGAGTAATGTCACATATTAGGAGTACTCATGAGTACTTCTTTTTTGGAGTGCTTCGAAGCACTCCTTTTTATAAAGTGCAGCCGAGGCACAGGGAGCACTTCAAATAAAGGAGCACTCAGGAGTACTCATTTTTTGTGGGTACTCCATTATAGTTTTTGGAGTACTCCTTTTGAGTTGGATAGAAAACAAGAGTACTTCTTTCTTTTTTTTCTAAAAAGAGTGCTCCATCATACCCCTCCTCTTGATATTTTTTTTGATTGAAACCAAAAATAAATACGACTACAGACAAACAGTAATATCAAACCGCATAAAAAATATGTCGAACGAATCCCTTTCTCCTATTTTAATGCATGTGAAGTTTAAAACTAAAATAATTGAATAATTGATTTCTATCGTATGAACGAAATATCAGGTAAAAAAGTTGGTATATGCAGATACAGATGACAGTACATACTGGTTAGATTCTCCACAGTCGAAAATCTATAGAGATGCTCAATAGACTTCAATAACCAAAGTTTGTAAAAAGATCATTTTCAAGTTTTGTGTGCGTCAAAAAAATCATCGTAAAACCAATAAATTATAGTGCAGTTGAAAGTAGACACCTTGGGATATCCAACCATGTATAAATCTCAAAACTGATATTTCTGACAGTAGGAATTCTTAGTTTCTGTTTCTTTTTAATACTTCATAATCTGAGAAACAAAATACAGTATACACATCTTATACACTCCAGCAATTGACGAATGTGTACAATCCAAAAGTATAATAGTCCGTCAATACTGTTTGTTTCAAACTTTTACTATATGTAAAAACAAAAAAACTATCAAAAATGACTAAATATACAAAAATTCTAAAATTCGTATGTAAATAATTAAAAAAAGTAGCTTTCATAAAAAAGCTATAGAGTCTGAACATATCTTAGAGGATATACATTGAGTTATCATTGAGATTATATACGAAACAACAAAATATGAGTCCAAAAATAAATGAATAAAACATGCAAAAACACGTGTTCACTGCTTACATAAAGTAAATGGAAAAAGTTAATGTGCTTTTTTTTATACTGAAGCCTGGATTTTCTCAAGAATAGGAATAACAGCATCGAATGTTGGACGTTTCGTTGGATCTTCATTCATACAGATTTTAATTAATTTTTGTAAATGATGATTTGAAAAATTGTTTGAAAATGTTAAACGAAGATTTTCAAAAACAATCTAAACCAAAAAAAAAGAAAAAATCAAATTCTAAAATATTTGTTAAATAGAGTATGATGAACCTTCATTCCACATTGCATTGCTGATAAATCTTGAAATGGAATTTGTCTTGTATTTAACTCCCACAGAATGATAGCAAATGACCATATATCAGCTGCTTTAAGATTAATTTCATCCGATGAAGATTGTAACGCTTCAGGAGACATCCATTGAGGATCGGTTATTTGATCTCTCTCAAAAAATGTAAATTTATAATCGCCCAAATTGATACGTGCAACCAAATCGTCAGTAATCTAAACAATTATCAACTTTAGAAATATCAATTTTTAAAAGAAAAAACATAAGTTAAAAAAGCAGATAAAAGAAGAAGAAAAAATTTATTATTTAGAATGCTAAATTTTTGTAGTGAAAATTTAACATCCTCTCGTTTGAAATGGTGAAAAAAACTAGAGAAAATATTTTTTTTATTTTTGACCAGATGATACATGCAAAGTATTTCTTAAAGAGAATAAGCACAAAGGAGAAACAGGTAGGAAATGAACAAAAGTCACTTACCTTATCGGAAACAGTATTAAAATAAGCATCAATCTACGAAAGATGAGATTTATCAGACTGCACTGATTAAGAGGGAGGAACTATATCGTCATCTTATCTAAAGTTACTATACTTACAAGAACATGTTTACTATTGAGATGAAAACTGGCCAACAACGGTTGCAATTGATGGAGAAATTCCATCCCTTTTGCTATGTCTAATGCAAAATTTAAACATCTGCTAAAATCAAGCGTTATATCTAAAAGAGAAAATACAAACATATCCAACATATACAGTCAAGAAACATTTATTTCAATTCACTTGTGTCTTCATGTAGTACGTGAAATAATGAACCACAAGACATGAACTGGCTGATCAGTATCAAATTTGGAGGATCATTACAGATTCCAAGTGCAGGAATAACATGTGGAGAATTAAATATCCTAAATAAACAATACCGAATATTATACAAGAATAGAGTTAAACAACAACAACATAACAAAATATTCGTCTACAGAAACATTGAGAAAGCCATTCGCCAAGAAAATGGGTATAAGCTCTTACTCTGTATTAAACTATTATTAGAGAATTAGGTGTGCTCCCGCCTGTACGAACCGAACAGGATAAAACTCAGATACAAAATGCAAAATTTCTCGATGAATCCAACAGCGGATTTCTTTTAATTTCATTTTAACTTCTTCTCTGACGCTGACACAATCTATCTGATTTTTACCTAAATTTTGGTTCTCTCATCGGCGCCTTTTTTCTTAAAAATTTAGGCAAAAATCAGGTAGATTGTGTCAGCATTAGAGAAGTCAAAATGAAATTAAAAGAAACGTGCTGTTGGATTTATCGAGAAATTCTGCTTCTATCATCTAAGTTTTATCCTATTCGGTTCAGCGAGGCGCAAGGACCTAATTCTTTAATGCACAGAAAGAAAAAATAGATCAGTAATAGAAATTCACATGTAACATATTTAAAAAAATAATTCAAATACCTAAGTTTTTGAAATTCTTGTTGAAAATCTCTGTACATTTTTTGTTTATAATTATGTCTTAACTTGAATACTTTTGCCGTTACTTCTCTATCATTCCATAGGGCATGCCAGATCTAATAAAACGCAAATAAGCATTGATGTTGTTATAATTTGATTATGTATTCTAACCTCTTTTCGATGGTCGGAATAAATCACAGATTGAAACTGTAGTTCAGATATGCCGATAATCTGTGTTTGACGACTACAATTACTGTCAGCTAGAATAAACATAAATTAGCCCAGTAGAAAACACATTTCATAGAAAAGTTTAGTTCTTTACTTACGAACTCGATTGTGCATTGTCCATTTCCACGATTGATCTTTAAACGGTATGAGTGTTTTCAAATCTTGACCAAGACTTTGAGCTAATTCTAAAAGCAGAAAAAAAATAAAAATAAGTTAGCCTTTTTCCATTATGTTTTATAACAGAAATACCCATTAATTTTTGTCGCAAAACTGGTTTAGTTAAATTTAATGGCGTTTGTCCATATTTATTTAAAATAGTGAGCAAAGCTCCACAACGTATTAATTCCTGCAAGCAGCATTGTTAAGCATTAGTATATTAGCTTCACATACACACAGACATAAGGAGGAAAAACAAACCTCTGTAGCTGTTTCATAAGAATAAAAGCAACAGTAGTGTAACGGTGTATTTCCATGTTCATTAACAGCATTTACCAAAGCTTTATTTTTGATTAGCTAGAAAACAGAGAAAACACTAATTGAAGATAAGTAGACGATAAGTAGATAAGTAGTTCTTATTTTTAATCTTAATTACATAATGGATAACATCAGAATGATTGTGTGAACAAGCATAATGCAAAGGCGTATCATCAGCTAAAATGAAATAAAAAGAATCATGTTAGACAGGCACGAATAAGAGAATGATCTTACATTTATTAACAGCATTCACTCTAGCACCACGTTGAACGAGAAGAAGAACAATCGGTAGACGACCATTCCAAGAAGCCCAGTGTAACAAAGTAAAACCATGCTCATCACTAAAATGAACAACTTACTATTAATATAAATACTTTAAATTTTCCACGAAAAACTGGTGAAAAAAAACCCTTCTGTCACAAACAAATACGTCTTACCTTTGGTTAATATCGTTGTCCGGATTATCAAGCCACATTCTTACGTTGAATGTATTTCCTTCGCGTATTAAAGAAAATATTTCCTCCATCTAAAATATATAATAAACATCAATTTTTTTCTCATATTTATCTATTACTTCGATCATGTTTAGCAAAAAGTTTCTTTTCGGATGTTGAACATGTCATTTTCTATTTGGTTTTTATTTCCTTGCAGTAAACGTCAATGAAAAGTTCTTATTAAAAAAAGATAACTGATCGAATATAAATGATTCTGTTTAGCATCTGGATGAAGCAAAATATACTAATAGTCTACTTTTCAAGAGGTGCATAGTTTAGAAGTTTTTCAACTAAGTCAACGTGTGATAATAACATTCTTCGACAACAACATCGTTTTAGATCTAATCTATCCAATGCATCACCTTCCGTATAATCATAGTGAAGTAAATTAATAAACATTTCCCGTCTAGGTCTGTGTAAAAATAGAATAGAATCAATTTTCAAAGTGGAAACCCATTTTGTTCTCTCTTGAATTAAAAATGCTATCTCACACTAAAGCGTTCACCTGGAAGTTTTTGGTCAATTTTTCGCTGTAAAAGCTACATATACATAGATTGGGTTTTCCTATAATTTACACTATTTTATCAGTCTTTTTCGTTTAAGCAATGCCATACTGTAACCATGTTTTAACGCATGCCTAAGAACGGTGAACTCTTCTATCCTGTTACAAAACACATAAAGACAGCTTTAAACACGAGCGACACAAACCGTCAAATATACGTTATGGTTAATTAATATAGATATATGACAAAACTCATATTTACAAAAAGAAGACAATCTGATTTGGCGTCGTAAACGAGTCAAAAGTTTTATCTTTTCCCGTTTCCTAAGTTAAAGTAGACTCAAACAATTCATGTTATATATACAGTTATTCGTTGAAGCCTTAAACCATCACGCACATTGGTTCTTTCTTTTGGAGAGGTGCTAGTCGCGTTCCAATTCGGCTTTTGCTAGCAAATCGAAATTATAGTACTTTCATTCATTCGTTTGTTAATTGTCGCGCTTTCATAGTCGTATCGAGTTTGGTTAGTATTTATATTATTCTGCTTGTTGTACTATCAACATACCATATAGGTAGAAATGATATGAGAGATTTATATGATATTTTTTCTACGTTTTAAAGACATCTTACTCTATTGCTTGCTCCTTATTGTTTGCTAAGTAGAATGCTAAGTAGAAGTTGTTTTTTCAAGGTGAAAATCAGATTTTCAGGATAGAATATTGTTTTTATGTTAACGGTCATGAAAAACGCTCTTTTATCAGTAGTTTCTTTGTTTTTCAGATTTTTTCCCTTTTATTCCTAATATGACTTCGGAAACTAATTCTACTATGTATTACGATCGACATGCTGTACAAGATAAATTATCATTAAATCATCTTAACGATCTACTTGAAGACAGTTTAAAGAGATATTCATCGAATGATAAAACGCTTAAACAACCGTTACGTTCATCCATGCCAATTGGTGATGGTAACGAAAAGTATGTAAACAGATATTCTTTCAAATTGTCTTGCATGGACTATCATATTCTAGTATATTACTTAACATGCCATGCGTTGATTTAAAAAGAGGCTATTTAGCACTTAAAACTCTCACACTCTATCCAAATTGTTCACCTTCACTAGATGGAACTGTTTCTTTGTTTAATTCAAATAATGGACAGTTATTACTGGTAGGAAACAGTTGTAGGAAAATTTCTTTCAAACTCATTTCTCTATCTGTTTCTAAGGTTGCTGACGCACAAGAAATTACAGCAATTCGAACAGCTGTTGTGTCTGCTATAGCTACAAGAGTATGAATTATTAGTTTTTACTTGAGTACTTTTACTACAGTTTAATGAATTAAAAATAAGCTTTGCTAATTCAATTGAAATTAACGACAAAAATAGCTATGGTATTTGTAGGTTGATTAAATTCGGCTACGTTCATGAGAAAAATTTACATTTTGTCATAATGTCATTACGTTTAATAGATCGCATTGTTGAAATTTAAGAGTGATGTGTGTTTATTCTTCTTGTGAGTTAATTGTTTTTCTTTTCTAGGCCATTATCTTATCAAAATTAAAAACAGAACCAGTTTTAGCAATATTGGGATGTGGTACTCAAGGTTATTCTCATTTGAAAGTTTTTACACAATTATTCAAATGGAAAAAAGTATAGTGAAGGAGAGAAAGTGTAGTATTTTTATTGTACTCATAAATTCTTATTTTTTTTGACCATATTCTAGATTTATCTGTGGAATAGACATATCGAAAAAGCTGAGCGTTTAAAAAATGATTATTCGGCTGAGTTAAATACAATTGAAGTATTAAATGATTTAGATGACGAACGTTTAAAAGAAGCTGATGTTGTGTGTACAACAACAGCAAGTGAGGAACCATTATTAAGTGTTCAACGTATCAAACTTGGTGGACATATTAACGGTAGATTAACAGAATAAAGTTTCATATTATCGCTAAAAGTTGCCTTTTTTTGTGTATTCAATTAGCCGTCGGTTCTTTTCGTCTAACAATGCGTGAATTAGACGATAATTTAATGTTAAACTCAACAATTATTGTTGATAGTAAAGAAAGTGCTGCAAAAGAAGCGGGAGATATTGTTCAGTCAAAAGTATAAATTGTTTCTCACATTAATGACTGTATGTAATTGTTGTTATTTTTTGTTAGGCAACAATAACAGCTGAAATCGGAGAAGTTTTGAAATTCCCCACACTTCTTGATGATCAGAAATCATCTTATACAGTTTTTAAGTCACTAGGTGAATATGTCTCCTACTTGCGATAGATTAATAGGGCTTAACTTATATTCTCATTTTAGGTTTGGCTATTGAAGATTTGGCTGCTGCTATTGTTTTACATGAGTCACGTTGAACATTTAAGTAGTGGTTCTCATTGTTGATTTTACTTTTATTGTATTTATTACTCTAAAAGAATAAGATGATGTTCGTGAAACAAAAATTGTGGAATTTTCAATTTGAAAACGTCAAAAAATTTCCATCGTAGAAATATCTTGAATGTAATTTTGAACTAATTTAGAGAATAACTTGTTTTCTTCTATATAGTAGTGTTTTCTCTTATCCTTGATTTGTTTTACTTGTTTTTGTGCTCCTAAATCATTGATTAATAGTGAAAATCTTTCATTTATAACACTAAAAGTTTTAGAACAGAATAGAATCATTTTGTAAATTATAAGGTGGAAAAGTTTTTCAAACACACGTATAGATTCTGTATCCCGGTCCGTGGCATAGAATAAAAACTTTTTACGAATTTGGGGAAAAAATCTTACGAGCTGGGGAAAGTTTATTCCGCAAAACTGTAGTGCAGAGAAATTTCAAGTTATGAGATTGATAGATAGTGGAGTAGAGAGTTGATGTAGGATATGTTTAGATAATCGGAACATGTTATCAAAATATACGACAAAATAGAGTATTCAAAGTGTTCTGTACGTGATTGTTAATTATGTATTCAGCATATTGAGAATCGTCAGACTATTCTATAAATGATACTCAGATATTGAACAATAACGTGAAACGACTAGGTTGTAATATCGGATGGATGATTGTAAATAAATCGATTTGTTATCTATTCGACACATAAAAATCTTTATCAATGAAATATAGACAGAAGGTGAAAAAATTAACAATTATTATCGGTGAGAATCTAGAATGTGTCATTGTTCTTATCGTGTATTAAATAAAAAATTTCGAACGATATAAACAACGGTTCAGTCCTGATTTGTTGACACGTTATATGGTTTTCCTATTTCGTTGACATTTTATATATAGCGTCGGCAATGCACAAACATCTTACATTTTCCCCCAAAATGTTGTCAACGAGTTAGAAAAACAATTAATGAGTCGACAAAACGGAAATACATCATAAAAAGCTATAAATAAAAAGAGAGACAACTAAAAATCATCAAAAATGAATCGCTATTGATAAAATAAAAAATAAATTTATTCTTAAATTCTAAAAAACGGTCTAAGTAGAACATTAAGTGGATTACGAATGAATGATTAGTAATGCAATAAATATTCACATTACCGATAAATATACGATGCAAACAAGAAATATTTCAGATAAACATTCTCAAAAACATAGTTGCTTAATGAAATAATCACTTCTTGTTGTCCATTAACTATCAAAAATTGAAATCAACAACAGTTGATAAAAGTATTTTCCTATGACTGAATATATAATGATGTAATCGTGAAAGTTTGTGCATATACTTAAACATACAATTCAACTCTAGAGGATAATGAAAAGAATTTTTTATTATGAACAATAAAATATTTTTTTCTCATTTGGCGGCAGTCCGTTTTTTTCAAGGAAAGATCTAATTATCATTCAGATTCTAAATAAAAAGGTTATTTGTGAAACAATTGTAGTATAATTTTACCCCATTTGTAGCATCAAATAGTAAGTTACAGTCCGTGTTCAAATAAAAATCTCTTTCATAACAAGTTGCGTAAATTGAAGGAGAGGCATATACTGAAAAAAAATTGTTTTTTGTCACATTTATATTTTATTCAAGTATTCGATATTCGAATATTACACTTCATACACATCGTACACTGATAATATTTATGAAAATGAATTCTTTGTAAGTTGAACTAAAAACAAAAATGATGATAAAATTACTCTAATTTCATTTTAATCAGGTCATTGAATATGCTCTACCCGAATTAATCCAATTTATTCATTTGTAGAAAATCAAAGATGTTTTATTTAAAAAATGTATTATATCTACTTTTATTGTATGTATTACAATTACTAGTTTAATAAGTGTAATAATTTAATAAAATAAAATTTTCTGAAAAATTTTTTTTTACTGAGAACTCAATAGTTTTAGCACATGTATTCAATATTATTATTATTATATAATTGCTTACTTTTACCGTCTATTTTCTCATCTTGATGTTATAGTATTTTTTATACTTTCATGTGACATAGTGAATATCTGTCCACCTACACACTCTCGGATTTTATTAATAATATAGTGACAGTTTTTTGCTTATCCAAGCGTCAAAAAAAAATCTAGTATCACCCAGTTCATCTAGATTACTAGATTTTTACTCGATTGCAACTACTGTGTAACGACAATGGAAATCTAGTAATTGGACGATTACTCGATTTTTTTCTAGTTGCAACAATCGATTTATCACCCGATAATCGATCGATTTAATTATTACTAGATACATCTGCAGACGCATCTAGTTAAAAGTCCCTTTTCCAACTAGTAATCTAGATGGCAACTAGTCATGTATCGCTCGATTATAGACGAAAGAAGTAGATCAAAAATAACTCATCAGATATGAAATTACTTTTAACCTCATTTATTTATTATTTATTACAATGGAAACATGATAATGACAGGCAAAATGTTTGTTTATTCATTAAAAATATATTTATTTTTGTAATAAAAAACAAAACATCAGCAAAATCTCCATTAATTAATTTGTTTTTTCACTATTGATCATAGTTTTGTTAAAAATAAATTAAAATGCCTTGTTATCAATTAACTGTTTACTCTTTTCATAGAAATATAATTTATTTCTATTTTTAGATGTCTGTGTTATACTCTATTCTTCGTGGTTTTGTAAATGTGCTAAAGATGTGAAAATACATTATCGTGGCTACGATAGAAGAGGAGAAAATTTTTTTATGCAGATATTGACAAATCGTTTATCAGAGGTGATAATCGTGACAAAATGTTTATTATGATAAGGATCATTCAATTTTTTTATTACGTTTTCTTTATTTTTTGTTTGTCTAATGATGAAAATATCGAATATATTCACTTTTATGATCTGACATGGTGACGATATTTTTTAACATTTCAAGATAATGAAGAAATATCATGATGTATAAAAAAGTTTATCGTGAACTATTTTTTGTTACGGATATATGTCAAGTGGTCACGTTATTTAGAAAATTTTTATTAAAAAAATATTTGAGATGTTGATAGTTTGAAATGTGATAAAGATTGCTGATCGAAAAAATTATTTGTATCTATGTTATTGATCGTTGGACATAGCAAATACATTTATTTCAAAAATGTGACATGTTTGTTAACAAATTTAATTAAAAATGTTAGAAAAATTAAATATTGAAACGGAATGACAAACAATTATATAAAAAGACTTAGTTATTTTAAAAATATAACAGATGATGACAAGAAGCGGTGAAGAAAATTCTATATATTCAACAACAACAGTTTGTGTTTGTGCAATTAAATTAAAATGTGATATTCTCATTTAAGACTTTATTTCCTTTTATCGGTCGAAAATCTGAACGAATTTTCAGTTTATTCTGACTGATGAGAACTGTTGTGAGCCGAGAAGACTACTATACATTCTGATAAGATTCTCATTTCAATAAACTTGATCCTATTGAGATTTCGTATAAATAATACGTTCAGTATTACCTACACTTATCTATGTGAATGTTGCTAATTGTATGTCTAATTATTATTCTATTTTTCCATTTTTTTTGTATCAGACATCTTGTTTCATAAAAGAAACTAGTAACAATGATTAATACTTAAATGTTGTACGATGACTTTGTCAGAATTCTGTTGACTGTCTAAGTTAATATTTCTGCTAAATTTAGTTTAGATATTGCCATTCTGTTTATATAATGCCATCCGAATTACATAGTACATTTGTGTGTATGTATACTGCAGTTTTCGTCATTTTTAATTATACGTAAGAAAAATCCCTATGTAGTTCATAGTAAGTGTAAGTGTTCAGGATACCATAGCTCTACTCTGCTGAGTTATAATTACCACTCTTATATTATTCTCCCTAAATAGGATTCAGCGTACGAATCTATGAGGAATAATGAATATAAAGACCTTAAAGTTTCTATGATCTTCATATATTAGAGAAGAACGTTAATTTTATCTTCGTTTAGACTTAACTTTTATCTCTTTTTCTAAGCCATGTTACATCTTTTATTTTTTAATAGATATTTTTATTATGATGTTTTTAATTGTTTGCTTCTTTTTTTGTTTTCTTGAATGTGTTGCCTTGTAATCACCTGAGTTTTATCTTTTATATTGATGTTTACCATCGATAACAACTATAGTCTCGATGCAATATGGATGTATACAGAATTATACTTTTTGTTCGATAAATGGAAGGAAATGTAGTCCTATACGTTGGATGTCATGAGTTCGAATTATATCAGACTTATACGTAAAATAACATTATCTTGCTTGAATCTCGTGATAAATGTTTTTTTTCCTTTTAAACAAATAGGATGAATTGACCTTAGAAACGGTTAGTCGCAGTTCTATTCATTTAATTTTTCTTGGTCTATGATATTAATACATTATTTCTCAAAGTTGAGATTAATTGTGACGAGCGTTTGATTGTATCACGAGTATATGGTGCATGACTAAAAGTGTACTGTATAGCCTCTTACTACTTGCTATTTACTATTTTGTTCGTATTCTCTAATAAGTCATATTTTCATCACCTGATGCCTTGTATTTTTTGTTCTGTCGCATGATTGATTGGCTTTATGCCAAATACATACACACACCTATTTTTTGATGCTGCGTAAATACAACTTCTGATATTTCTCTTTAATGTCTCACGCGGTCGAAACAAAAATATGTGCGAATAGAAAATGTATCACAAGTTGTATCTACAAATCATAATAATAAAAAAGGAGGGAGCGGTTAGAAGAAAAAGAAAATATAATCTTTTTCTCGTTATGTTTTGCTATGTTTTGATCGTAGATAGAACAGTATTTCATTCACCGTTTTCCATAGAAGGAGAGAATGTACTCATATCATCTCCTAAGATATCTTATATCATACTTTGTAATAAATGCACTCGTAGTTGACACTATATATCATCGACACTGGCGCATATGTTTATTCTCATAAAAGCAATTACCTTTACTACTCTATAAGTAGGTAAGAGCAGTTATTTTTTTCGAAGAACATTTTCAACATTGACTATGTGATAATGCAAAATTCTTTCCTCGATTCGTGCCCAGTGGACATGAAGACTTTTTATCTCTAAAATAGTGATCTCTTTTCTTGAATAATAATGGATACAAATCGAGGATTACAGAAAGTTTACATTGATCGTTTGGTCTTGCAAAATGGTTATTAGAATTTAAGCTCCTTATCAATCTGTATGTAATAGTTTTTATATTCAAGTAAGACTGTATATCCCTTCTTACTGTCCCTTTTTTCACTCACTTCTGTCCCTTGATATATTTATACACTACGTAACATTATCTTATTTTTTTTTTTATACTCAATGGCTCTTTTTTTATCTGCGTGTGTATATGAATAACAGAAACGATAAAAGATACAAATCTTTTTTTAGTTTTTCATCTTATGGTAAAAGAGAATAAGTGAAAAAAATACGTGCTTGCATATCAACTTCATATATATTTGTTGAAATTAAAATTAATAAAATTCAGGTAACATTTCAAGTATTTCTATTGTACCAGGAAATGTTAACAGTAACGATGTGAGTGTTAAACGCCAAGTAATATCCTGTAAGAACATTAATGTCAACAGAGAGTTTGCATTTTTATGTTTAAAAATCCCTGATTCACCCAATTTCGAGAAAAAAGTCCTTTTTGAATGCAAGTGCATCAATCTGTGACCTATATATATAGGTTAGTAGAGCAAATTTGTTTTTCTCAGAATAAGATATAGCGCGTAAACCAATGTTTGAGTAATCGATATTTAACTTAGTATTAGAAAATTATTAGCATTTTCCTGCAAGGTCTGAGTTGCTCGCTAGCAGTGTCGGGCAAACTGTCGAATAGTAAGATACTTTTTTTCGTGCATGAGAGAACCTATGCTAATCAAAGTATGTTTTATTTGTTTTTATTCTGAAGAATTAAACTTTAAATCGCTGAACCCGATCAATGGTCTTTTTAAAACTTTTAACTTGAAGTCAAAAACCGCATCAATCAACTTCTAAATTTACATGTCTAGATTCGTTTAAAGCAAAGCTGGTCCTTACATCTGTCGAGAAACTGCAAAAAAAGTGTACTTGGTAAAGAGTCCTTTTACTCTAATAGAAGTTTTAATTTTCTTTTGGCATGTAAAAACGTAAATTTTGTGTAATTTCGAGAAATAAGGAAAGAGTTTGAAAAAAGTTACTAACTTTTGGTGGTTATGATGAAAGATTTTATTAGCATTCTATGAATCAAAGTTTTTTGAAATCTAACTTTTGCTCTCCACTGTTAAGGACATCGTTGAATTGCGCAATTATCAGAGGTAGAAGAGAACAGAAAGGACTGGACAAAAATCGAAAGAAGTATATTATATATACGTTATTTAGTCATCGTATACCTGCAAATGAATAGAAAAACTGTTTTGTTGAATTGTCTAGGTAAATATAAGGTCATTTGGGGTAATTTTGGTCAGTATTAAACATTTCCTCAGTTTGTTGTTGATAGCTTAGCCATTTATAGCAGGAGAAAAACAATTTTATACAGATAGATAGAGCACACTATTCTGCATATAACGATGTCAGTTTTAGTTAGAAATGTAAAAGTTTACCGGTGGAATTACTCCACCGGTCATTCAATAGCAAGTGACTGGAAATCTGTTAGAACTAATTAACCTTAATGAGTTTTAACATAATTTTTACATCAATCGATAGACAAAAGTCAGTTCTATCTATCTGTTATAAACGGCACTGCTATCAGCAAAAGATTGAGAAAATTTTTGACACTGACCAGAATTATCACAGTTGACTCTATACGTTTGGCTTTTTTTTTAGTATTATAAGCCTTTCTATACTTCTCTCAACTGAAGATAGATGGTAACACATTTGTTTCTCTTCTTTTTTGAGTATACGTGTACTCTATTTCCCACATGTAATTGTTACTCTATTTTCGTACACTAATTGATCTTGGAATAAATTAATAGACAACATATTTCAAATCTATATGTCATGTCACAGCCTAATGTTTTTCTCTTAGATCATTATCTTCAAACAATTCAAACATGATTAAGTTATAATTAAAAATGTCAATTGGTCGAATAATTTCGTTGTTTAAATCTTATTATAAGAATATCAATCCTTCAACTTTAACCGGTATATTGTCACATGTACACTTTGATTGTATTTAAATAATATATTTTTATTTATTAAGGTGCTATTGATGTTATTGTTGTTAAACAAGAAGATGGTACATTTCTTTGTACACCATTTCATGTTCGATTTGGAAAATTAGGCGTTATACAAAGTTCACAGAAAAGGGTAATAACACGTATAAAAACATATAAATCCTTTTTCCATTATTATGCATCTTGATCTATTTTTTAGGTATATATATCGATCAATAATGAAACTGTTGATCTGTGGATGCAATTGGGTGAGGCTGGCGAAGCAGTCTTTATCGATCAAACAAATATGACGGATGATAGGGTATGAATATTTTCTCATTCTAGAAAAAACTTATAGTTTTCTCTATAAATTTTAACTTTAGACAAAATCATCGATCGATGGTGCTGAGCGTCATTTAGAACCGTCGGATGATAATACATTTCTTGATCCGGACAATGCATTTTCAAACGCTGTTGCTGCAGCTGATGGTGAACATCATACTCCTCTAACAAATATTGATCGTTCTCCACAATTTTTAAATAAAAAATCAGATATAGAAAAAACAGTGAACGATCCAAATACATTAACTGTACCCACTTATGCTTATGAACAACCACAACAAAAACTAAATGTTGATGTTATCAACTCAACTGTAAAAGATAATTCAAATACTCAGAATCAAAATCAACTAACTAATTCAATATCATTTTCAACAGATCCATTCTCAAATACGATCACTGAAATTTCAACTGGAAAAACTGATCTATCAAAAAATAATACAACAACAAGAAGTCCTCTTTCACAGCAATTATTAGCTCTTCCAAAACAACGTCGTCGTCGACGAGTGAAACGATGTAATACTATAGCATCAACAGTAATGACAACAACAAAATCTACTGATAGTTCGAGGTATGTCAAATTTACTACAATTATTTCAATCTTTAATCGTTACTCTGATCTCACTTACTTATCAATCATTTTTCTTTATCTAGTGATGATGACTATGATGATGTCAATAATGGCAATAAAACTGAAAACGATATACAAGTTAAAAATGAAACAGCTGAATGTAAAATTGATTTACAAACAACACCTACTGATCTTTTGCATTTATTTCAACGGGCTGAAAAAATTTTATTAGCAAATCAAAAACGTTTTGTATTAACATTACGCAAACAAAAATCAGCAATGCGAAAAAAAAAATTATCTGGAAATAAACAACGTCAAAATTCTACTAATACCGATTTTGGTTCTAGTAGTGGTTATTATAGTGATGAATTTATTACTGATTTATATAAACCACGTTCAGCAAGTATTCATCATTTACAACATTTAATTCGGAAAAGTTCAAGTGAAAATAATTTAAATTTTTTATATAATCATGATTTATTTGCCTTTTTACCAAAAAATAAACAACAACAGCCACATGTAGAGCCTTCGACACCGATACCAGACATTGCTGCACAGGAGCAACAGACATCAACAATGTGAGTTTTGTTCATTATATTAGTTGAGAGTCTCTTCTATTTTCATATCAATATCTAGAGATATTAGAAATATCGGAGTCATACATGAGTTGAAACATTATGGACAATGATGACGTGAAATTGTCTTAAAAATACTTTTTTTTCTGGTACAAAAATCTTCGATTGATAAAGTTTATACTTCTATCTGTCCTATATAGAAAAAAAAATTATAATTTTTTTTTATTATTACAGGGCTGTGACACAGTCAGAAGTTGAAGATGATTTAACGCCAACTAATATTGGTAAAAGGAAATCATTCCAAGAAGAAGATAATATATCGTTACAATATGTTGATGCCATAAGTGTAATGAGTAGATTCAGCGGCAGTGATTCAAGAAGAGTATCCTTTCCATCAACATTAGACGGTGGAATCATGATAGATTCAAATGAAAATGAACAACAACAAACGGAATCTGAACAAACAGACGAATATGATATTGATTTGGATATGGATGAAGTAAAACCAACTCAAACGACATCCAATCCAATAGCAATTAATATGTCATTGTCACAAAACAGTAACGAAGAACAATCATCACCATCAAAGCATTTAACATCAAGGATTAATAGTAACTCACACATGCTTATTACAGACAATTTGCTATCTAAATCGGTGCCAGTCGATAGTTCTAAGTACATGCCGTTATCGAATAGTTTAAGATCAGATCAATCAAGGCAATCATATTATTTTAATGGAGATTTTTTGGCAACATTTAGCAATTGGTACGGTTCATCAAAAAAATCGCCAAGTGACATATGTTTAGATGACACAACAAATAATCAATGTGATCCATCACTTTATTCACCAAAACTGTAATTAGTTTTTTTTATGTGTGCTTGTTATGTTATACTTTTTCTTATACCAACATATTTATTGTTCTAGAGAAAACACTCATCGTCCAGAAGATGATCGAGACTCTGGCAAAGGCTATTCAATACCACAATCACCGTTTCATGAACATGAAACATCGTTAGTATTGTTTTATCTTTATATTTACATGTTATTGTCCATTCATTCATTATTTTTAATTGTTGCGCATTTCTTGTTTATAGATGTATATTAGGCGATGCTCAACTATCGCTCTGTGGAAATTTAAATAATCCCTTAGCAATAACCGATGATTTGTTTAACAAACACTTGGTTCCATATCAACAATTTATAACTAATACAGATATTACTAATAATCCAAATTTAGTTGTGAGGATAAATGGAAAGTACGTGGTTACGACGGCTATTAATAATTGTGTTTGCTTAAAGAGGAAAATAGATAAACAGATTAAGTAGTCATTGTTATCAGAAACTATACTTAATTTGTTTTATGAACTGCTTTTTTAGTTAGAAAAAAGCCGCAGTCTTCAAAATTTATATCGACCATTCGTGCACGCTCAGTTCTCAATATCCCCTTTCGATAATTTTTCTTATAGCTACGGTTAATTCGATCTTCAAAGACGATCACCCATCCCCTTACTGAAAAAAGTTACAAAAAGACAGTTTCATCTATATGAGCCAGTACAAATTTTCAAAATTTGAGTTGTTCTGTAACTGAGAAAAACGTTTACAAAACAATTTTATTAAGTATAATCAAAATTAGGAATTATACTTTACACGTAGTTAGAAATTTATTCGTCAGATTACAGTTCGCTGACTTAATGAAAAAACATGTTCCACTATACATGAAAGAATGCTTGTGCTGTTTTGCGTAGAAACACAGCGATAGAGAGTCATTTCTGTCTGTACTGCTTTTTTTCTCTTTCACAAATGATTTTATATGTTTTAACAAATATCTCGTTTCCTTTAAGATATTACAGTTGGGCTGTAGCATCCGTTGTAATGGCCTCTGCAAGTATTTATCATGAAAAATTACCACAAGATATAGTTGATTCACTGCAGGAAAAACATATGATCCCAAAACAAACAAAAACGAGACATTCAAGTGAACGAAGCGGATGGTGGCTGCCGTGGAGCAAAAAAGTAATGTCTTAGTTTGCACTTGTATTGATATAGTATGAAGTCTTAATAATTTATGTTTATAATAGATTAAAACACCAACAGATAGTACAACAAAAACAGTGACTGATAATAATACAAAACTAAAGGATACCGAATCAAGCTTCCAAAGTCAAAAGTCATTTGTGAATATAAAGAAAAGAGATACATCGTACGTATCGTTTTTCAGCTGAATACAACGTGTTTAATCGGCATGTGTCCCTAGATTGAACGAGTTTAGCGTCTCCTCACTATAATTAATTACGTTTTACTATTTTCTTATTTACAGAAAAACTGATGATAGTGAATTGGAAGATAATGAAGTACGAAACATTATAAGCAATATTGAAAACAAAGTTACAAAGATTGAACAAGCTCAAGAACAACAACAATCATTACCAATATTTGTTCAACAAAAACCGGTTGGACGTAAAACAATGATATTATCATCGGATCAATTAAAAAAATTAAATTTAAAATTGGGAAAGAATCCAGTACAATATTCTGTTACAACAGCTTTACAAGGCACAACGACAGTCGAATCAAATATATTTCTATTTGATTATTTAACAAAATTTGTTATATCCGATATCGATGGAACAATAACAAGGTAAAATTTTTCTTCTGTCAATAAATTGTTAAACAATTGTCATTTTTTTCGTGCGTCGGAGTAATCCGAATCAAGTTGATATGTCTAGATTGCAAGCTAAGATATATTGCTGAAAGAACAGTAGTATCTTGAATTACGAATAGAAAAAAGACTTGAACGTTATCTTATGTTGTACTTTATTTAGATCCGATGCTCTTGGTCATATTCTTCCGTTAATTGGTAGAGATTGGTCTCAAGATGGTATTACTGAATTTTTCGACGCAATACAAGAGAATGGCTATCAATTCATTTATTTATCAGCACGAGCTATTGGTCAATCAAGTATTACACGTGAATTTTTAAAAAGTATTAAACAATGTGATTGTACATTACCAGCTGGCCCATTGCTTATTTCACCTGATTCTTTAATGACCGCCTTGTATAGGTAACAACTAGTCACATACAAACAGTCTAAATATTTTTCTTACAGTATTTTATTTTGGTTTTAGAGAAGTCATCGCCAAAAAACCAGAAGAGTTCAAAATAGAATGTTTGAAAAATATAGCAAGTCTATTTCCTAATAAAAATCCATTTTATGCCGGCTTTGGAAATCGTATCAATGTAAGACATCTAGAAAATGAGTACATAAAAAAAAATTTATAAATTTTTGGTTTTTAAAGGATCAGTATGCTTATACAGCCGTTGGAATACCTCTAACGCGTATATTTACAATCAATCCCCGAGGTGAAGTTGTACGACAAAAACTTCAAGCTCTTCAATCATCGTAAGTATTTCTTTTTCAAGAATAATCAAAACGGGAGCTAAACGCGCTTTCATTCGACTACTAAGGTGGCTTTTTACTTTTAAATATTGACAAAAATTGCATTATTTATTTAGTTATCGAAACCTGCATGAAGTTGTCGATCTTATATTTCCTCCCATGGATCATGCGGCCAGTGAAACATATAGTACGTTCACCTTTTGGCGTTGTGATCCATTTCAGTTTGATACCTCCTCTCAACAGAAATTAGAAAGTGAAATGCAAGAAAGTCTTGATGAATTAGAACAACAACAATTTGCATTAAAAGTAAAAGAAAAGACAACTGGTAAAAATAAAAACAAAACACAGCCATCAATGACGACGACAACTAATAATGGTGATAAAATTACCATTGCTCAAAATGCTACAGGTTTATCACCATCATCAAATTAATTTGTTTATTATCAATTATTGCTAATAGTCTTTCATTGAAAAACCGGTTGTATTTTTATAAGTATGTCAGATATTCTTTTGTGTTGGTACCAGGAAGAAGACAGAAAACATATTGTTGTTATTATTTCAACATATCTGTTTGACATTCCATATATTTTGTCCAACGAATGATTTTTTTGTTTTTGTTTTCCCTACATCCACATAAACAGTTACTTCTGTTTCTAATTCATATAAGTGAAAAAAAACCCGATGATATATGCACATATGTTTTCTTCTTTTACATTTAAGAATTTTTTTTTTTTACCATATCCAGGTACATTGTTTTTGATGCTAACGAATGATAAAAACTGTTCATTGTTTTTTATGGCGTGTGCGTCTGTGTATGTGCCTCTTTTTCAACTGTGTATTATTCTGTACATATATTATTATTCTATCTTATGTTTTTGTTTTAAAAAAAATGTGCAATCGAATATTCATTGAAAGTAATTTTAAAAATGAACTTACAGTCTTTTATAGAGAGAAAAAGGTGAAGTCCGCATAAGAACAGAAATCGGCCCACTAACAATAACCGCTTCAATCGGTCTAAACCTCATTAGAATCACATTCATTATCATATTCGATGATTTCGACCCTTCTGAGCGCTTTCAGTCGAATATACCCGACAGAATCTACTCGAAAACGAGCAATGATTTAGCACCAACAGTATGACAGTAAAATCAACATTTCTCAGTAACCATCCTATATTAAGCCTAGCGCAATATATCATTCGACGCGCCATGAAAACCTCTACAATATGTGTTAATAAGAAACTTAACGAAGTGGAGCAGCGGCCTTTATGAATTAAATACT
>CAJNOQ010001234.1:0-34191 GCA_905250885.1 Didymodactylos carnosus
TAACACCATTCAATAATCCAATTCAATTCCCAAAATGTTTTAAATGTCAATATCAATCGAATAATCTGATGCCTTGTATTACATGCCCAAGATATATATGTTGTAATTGCATTGGTTTTAATAATTCGCAATTCTACTCATGTATATTTTGTACAGTTAAAAACTCAAACATATTTGTCGATGAGTTCTGAATAAACTATAACTCCATACACCGATAAATTTTGATTGAGTGTCGATAAATCTCAATCATAGTCAGTTTGGATGTTTCGATTCCACGTAAGGCAGCTGACCTTAGGTGGGCTGTTTTAAAAAAAACGTTTGATGTACCATGAAAAGAATTGTACGAGGTTTATGAAAAGTTGAACTTGTTCGTGATCTGATTGTTAATTAAGGTTCTAATTAAACATTTCTTATAATTTTAGTGAACGAAAGACCGTTCAAAAACAGCAGTATTCATATTCTCTACAGGAAACGATGAAAATACACTTTTTTAATCCGATTTTTACATATATGATAGAGCTCATGGTTTTGAACAATTCTGCCGTTTAGCATGGTATCAAAATCTGTTTCTGAAAGACAGCAGAAGTTGTTTTCTGTCTATCCCGTGCGATTTGCACGGAGTGTCCATAATTACCCCAAGCGAGAAAAATAGAAAAAACGGCTATGTTCGTTTACTTTCGCAATTTCTAATTAATTAATCAAGGATGTGTCCAAAGGACTAGCAATTTACAACGTAGATAGAGCTCAAAATTCTCTACGAGATGATATAATTTTTAACCAGAAAGGTAAAACTTTGCCGTTGACAAAAAGTTGTTTTACTTTCTTCCAGCCATTTCTGCTGGACTGTGCATAATTACCCCAGCGAGACACACTGACCCCAAATGGGGTCATTCTGGACAGTTGGGAGGAGCTCTCTGGAAATTGATGAGTACTAATTAATCTTATTGAATTTTAACGAGATTTTTACACTAGTAGATAGAGAAATGTTCGGTCTATCTACCTGCGAAGTGTCGTTTTTTCCCGAGTAAAAATGCTTTAGGTACGCTCAAAATACTGTGAAAATTCGAGAGGCTGTCCAGAATTACCCCAACTTACTCTATAGAAAGAAAAGAAAAGATATCTACGTCTTACGATATATGAATGATAATGGTTTTCTTACGAAAACTATCTCATCCCTATCTACGGCGTACAGCGTTTGGTTGTCAGAATAGTAACTAGAGACTATTCGATAGATTCCATAGTAGAAAGTCTTAATTTGATTGAAAATGAAATATTGATATTCGATTTCTGTCGTAAGACACATGAAATATTAGATTGTTTGATTGTTAACAGAAAGCTCTCTTTATAAAAACTACCTTGTGATGTAAAGTTTTCTATAACACGCTGTCTTTGTAATTTGTGTCTAAAGCGGTTGAATGATAATACAGAGAAAAAAATGAGTTGAATCAGAGGACAGACGAGCAAAGAATATTTTTATGTTCGTTTTAGATATCAGTTACGGATGGATGAGTCTATGAATTATTTGTAAAATCTTCTTTCTTCTTATTTGAACTTGTTGATGAATGAAAAAATAATAATTATTATTGTAGATTTACTTATTCGATGATAAAAAACGGATATTTAACTTTTTAAATACTTTTATATATTTACTGTGTAAGTAAGAATTTGTAAAGTGTTTTGCATTGGAATATTTCAACCTTGTTTTGTTTATTGTATGTATAACGTAGTCCTTGAAAAAATGATTCATTTATTGGATTTATTACATGAGTTTTTCCAAATAATAAAACGAAAGTCATCTCGTATGATAATCATGCATATTTTAATAATGGGTATTGGTATTACTAAAATTACCTCTGGAATACGTTCACATTCTGAGTTACTTATTGCTGATGGATTATATTCAATAGCTGAAGGTGAGATTATTTAAGATTTTTTATTTTCTTTTACATAAAAACAGATATTTTAGGTATTGCATTAATTGGTGTACTTTTCGCTTTACACTACTCGGAAAAAGAAGCGAGACAGAAAAATAATACATTTGGATGGACTCGCCTTGAACTGTTAGCCGGCTTATTGCAAGAAGTTTTGCTTCTCTCCATATCAATAAGTATAATTGTTGATGCTATAAACAAGTTAACTAATCCAAATCGTATTCAAGGTAATTATTGTTTCCTTTGTTCGAGCCCACCATAGCTTGCTATAATATGTTATCCACTAATTTTCTGCTAACTTTGAAACGATTTATAAACCTAGAAAAATTATTTTTTGATCAAAAAATTCAAAAGCCTTTCCTAATGAATATCCAAAGCATTTTTATTATTTTCGATGAAGAGTAATACATACATCATGTAGATGCAGAAGAAGAAAAGCTGTGTTTCTGTTTTCTAAGAATAAAAGTTTTATATACTTTATAATGTGGTATACCACATTAACTGTAATACATTCTAATGAGGAAATCACTCGAACTGTCCGATCGCTTTTTGCCACGAAACCTAGTGGACAATAGGTAATCGACTAGGCTGAATCCAAATATCACAGTGGTTTTGGCATCTAGGCCTCCAGAAACCGGTTTTCTGAAACACCAGTTTTTCAGAAACTCTAAAAACTAATCAAAATCTTTCTCAATGAGGCATAATTGTAGCCCGCAAATTTCTGATTAAAATGAGACATCACCCAGCTCTACACGATCTTTCTTTTCAAAGTTATAGAATTTACAAGAAAAGTCCTAAATTAATTTCTTCTTATTTCTGTAGCTTTGCGCTGACAATGAACGTTTGAGGCTTTTCTTGTAAATTCTATAATTTTGTAAACAAAGGTCGTATAGAGCTGGGAGATGCCTCATTTTGATGAGAAACGTGCAGGATACAATTATTCTGTATTAAGAAAAGTTTTGATTATTTTTTAGAGTTTCTGGAAAACTGGTGTTTCAGAAAACCGGTCTCTGGAGGTCTAGATGCCAAAATCACTATGATATTTGGATTCAGCCTAGTCAGTCACCTATTGTCCACTAGGTTTCGTGAAAAAAGCGATCGAACAGTTGGAGTGGTTGGAGTGGTTTAAGTGCATAAAACTTCAGAATAGTTGTTTCTGTGGATTATGGCGTGTTAGAGTGTATTTAACATTAGCGTAAAATAAATCCAAACATTGTACTAAACGTGCTAATATAAAGACGTAAAGTCACCTTGTATTTTGATTAAATGCTTATCGTATCATACTGGCTAATTTTGTTTTCTTTTCTCACATGTTTTGAGAGAAAAGTTTTTTTATGTAATGTGAGGAAAACTTTCTTTTATCTTGTTAAAATGAAAAACATTCGGTTATTATTTGCTGCAAGTTATAGTTAAGCACTTTTAGAACTTTTACTCATCATGGATTGCCCAACAGCAAAAAATGGTCAAATTTTCAAAACTTATAGAAAGCGTCTTTTTTTCAGTGTGATGAAACGGCTTGTTACGGCTTGTTCAGCTAATTCTGCTACCGGAATAATATTCAGTTACGATTTTTTTGCATATTATTTCCGTTATAATTTTCAATCGACTTTTGAAAAGTAGGCGTTCTTATTTTTATCATAGTTTTTATACAAAAGACTACGTGGGCTATGAAAACATCTCAAAATCCTGACACACTTTTTTCTTTAACCTAAGACGTTCCAGAGCTCTAGACATCTTGCTGATCAAATATTATAAGAGAAATAAAATCGTGGAAGAATTTCTCTCCAGTAACAGAGTTAGCTGGATAAACAGCTTGGACGATAAAATAAGTGAGCACGTTATTGTCACAATTGCTAGATAATTCGAAATATATCTTTCTTTAGATCCATTCTCCATGATAGTTCTAGGATCGATAAGTGCTATCATTGGCATATTAGGAATGTTTATGTTTCGAGGTTATGATCATGATCATAATACAAAACATGAAATAACAGAGCGAAGGAAAATTGATTTTATCTATAGTGTTCGTGATCGATTAAACACTATTGAGACTAGTCATCATTGCCACTCAATTAGTGAAACAATTGTAAATACACTTATTGTACCTGATGAAAATCTTTCGGTGATTGGCAAAAGTGACAATTTCAATCTTTCTTCTTCACATGTTGTTCAAACTAATTATTTGAATGATGGTGCTGAATTTGAAGAGTCAAGAATCTATGCAACATTTCATGCACTAAGTATGCATTCATTCGTACGTATAGTTAGTGAAATACTATGTTTTATAGTTGAGAAAGAACTTACTTTTAGGCTATTCTATTAGAATCGTTAATTGTGTTATTATCCGGATTATTGAACAAATTTGTTCCGAATCATGACCATTCTGGAAAAGAAATTAATTTGTGGTTGAAATATCTTGATCCATCCCTCACGTTACTTATGGTAGTCATTATTGTTACTAGAGGTGTTCCCGTTGTTTGGTCATTGAGTCGTATTATGACTGAAGCCGTTCCTGCTGGAATAAATACGGATAAATTGATACAAACGATTTTACACGATATACCTGGAATTAGAGCTTTACATAATCTTCATGTTTGGAGGTAAAAAATATAAAGGTTGTAGGTGTAGAACTAACGAGGGAGCCTCCCGAGGCGATAAATCGCTTTTTGATCGACATCTAGTAGGTTATAGGTTATCGACCATGCTGATTCTGAATATGACTATGGGACTTCCCCATAGCTCTTCAAAGATCCAGTCTTCTGGAAAACCAGTTATTCAGAAACCCCAAAAAATAACCCAAGCGTTTTTTAACAATTCAGGATTGTAGCGCGCAAATTTCTGATTAAAATGAAACATCCACCAGCTCTACACGACCTTTCTTTGCAAAGTTATAGAATTTATAAGAAGAGCCCTAAATTAAGTTTTTCCTTCTTATTTTTGTAGCTTTGAGCTGACAATGAACAATTTAGGGAAATTTTCCACAAAGATAGAATTATGAAATGATCGCACAAGAATCATACGCAGAATACTTAGATGAAAGCTAAGTTTTTAAAAGATTCGTACTACAATTGATTTCCAGGAGTAGGACCCTTCACTTTGAAAAATGTAATTTCTAGAGAGATAAAGTCGATTCCCATTTAGCCACATATTAGCAACTCTTATGAAGTCGCTCTGATGTGTCTCTTGGAAAAGGGACCGAAAACATTTTTCATTCATGTCGACAGACAAACTCAATCTATTCGAGCTTACCAGACAAACGAGTTCACTGCCGAACCGCACAGATAAATTAATTATTAGTCTCACTAACCTCTTATACTGACGTATCATACGAGGATTCGATTCAGAGCTTGCAGCAGAGACGCATGCCAGAACATAAAAAGTTTGCTGATCTCTGACAATTCGATTTACCCACGCACTAAAGGTGTTGGTCGCTACTATTCCCGTAAAAAGCTTCTTTATAGATATTTGAAGACATATGCCATCTGGTGTGAGTTATATTTAGGATTCTGAATCGCAAATACTGTTTTGAATTTATTGTATCCTGACATTAGAATCTAACGATATAAAACGTAGTTCTCTTCTTCGTCAACATTCGTAATGGATGAAGAGTAAGAACGTGTTGCTCACACAACTTTCACATGTCTTCTTCGATATCTTGTTTGCTATAAACTTTGTACCTCTGCTAGATGAAATAAAGACAGATATTCCGGCAAACTATGTGAACACTTATTGTGTATGTATTTTTCTTCTTAGGGTTACTGCACGACATGTGTTTGCTACAGTTCATGTAGTTTGTTATGAAAATGTATCATTAAGTGTATGCACGGAAAATATTGGGCGTCGAATACAAAAAATATTTGAATCACATTATATTCGACATTTTACATTACAGTTTGAATATGTTAGTAATAAGAGCGATATAAATGAATGTGTTTATGGTGTAAGAGGTCGAAAAACTGGACACGAATCATCGACAAATAGCGCGATAAAGGAAAGAAAAGATACTGTATTACCAAAATTTCTCGTTGAAACATTATAGACTAATGAAAACAGGAGCATGCATCTGTAGTTCACTTAGCTAGTTGACTCACAAATATCTGGTGTCCGGATCCAATGTGGGAGGGAAGCGTTCCATCACACGGAAGATGATAGGTAAGGTAAGGGTGAGAGGTCCTGCTTCTTGTTTTGTACTTAAAGATACATTAAATTTTTTTAAGGTTTTTATTAAAGAGCTTTTTGAAAGAACACAAGAAAGAAAACGTTATAAAAAAAGAGGGAGAGAGAGGTTAGTAGTGTGGTGGTTAGAAATAAGAAATGAGGGAGTAGTTCTGATGCCGCTAAAATGTTATCGAACAACGGTATAAACGAGATAAATTACAACGGTATCAGATACAATTGCGCAATAAACCAACAGTTCATCCTAGTGAGTATATTATAATATGTATCATGAACTGAAGTTTTAAAAAGCAGTTTAGCGTTAAACAGAACTTAATAACAGGATATTACTCTCTCGTTTCATGATGAATGAACAAAGGTGAATTATTTATTCTGATATTAGTTATTGTAAACTCGTTCGTAATTGTATAATTCAATACGACTTTATAAAATAGAGTAGCAAAGATTCGTCTAAATAGTGTACCAGTTAATAAATACAAATAAAATGGCATACTAATACTGATAAACGTAAATAAAAGAAGCAATTGATATATGAATTTTTTTTCAATTTTTAATGATAGTTGACTTTTAACTATATTCATTGTTAATGTTATAAACATACGTTGAGTTGCTGTTGATAATGCAGCATTGTTAATAACAGAACTTGTACTAACATCAGTTGTATTAATTATCTATCAGATTTTTTAATGCTTTTTTTAGTATTATTATTATTATTACTCCAAGTAGCAGAAGTAGTTCCAACTACTCAGTGTAGTTTTCTAATATTTAATATTGTTAAACAGCCAAATACGAGCATTAATAAATGAGGCATTAGTACAAATATAATAGCAAATGTTAAATCATTATATAATTGTCATGAATAATTTTTAGAATAGGATGCTAACGGTGTTGGTCGAGAAGGGAGATTTGCTTCAAAACAATAATACACTTCGGCGTAAATTAACCCTAATGCATACTAACATTATCATTATAACAAACTAAGGCGATATTGTTTGAAAAAAATTGATCTTATATTGCTCGAGAGAACTAAATTGACTGTCGAATGGTGAAAGGAAAATTTAATTTGTTTTTATTAATTTCTTTATTTTACTTTTTTACGTACTTCCGGAAAAGCTTTTTATTCAACGACTTTTCAGAAATACATGCGGAGGTGTGCTCTTTCAAATTATGTCAGCTGAATAAATTATTGTTGGAAACTGTAGGCTGCTGATGGTGCAAAACGAAAGGTCATATTTTGCTGGAATTTCGGGCTCCGTTTTTTCATCATTCTTGATTTTCCTCACCATCTCAGCTCATTATCTGTCTTGACTTCTTTAAACAAAATGATCTAAATGTAGATACGTTTGCTCTGTAGTTTCTAACCGTAATTTGATTGTAAATTTAGACTATAAAAACTCGACTTTTTTAAAAATAAAAAGTAATTTTTCGAGCGTGAGAAAGTCATATCGAAGTCTCATATGTTCCATTTTCATAGGCGGTTGACCCAAAACCATGCGTTGTAGCCTTGGGGACTTAAAGGGTTAGTATTGAGAAAGGTATTATAATTCCAATCAGATAATAGGTAACTTTTAAACTACTTAAATGGCGACGTTGAATATTTTAATAAGTGCTTAACTGATATCTAACTAGTTAAAGATAAAGCTGTGATAAATTCTAATAATGAGTAGATTCACCAGTAACACCAGTTGTTTCCTTGGTTTCTTCAAGTTTAGTTGCTTTAAAATGTATTTTTAAAAAATTTCTGGAATAGTCGGGGCGAATCTGTCACCGCGGTAATGTGGGTTCGGAGAAATATCGATGTATCCTCTTGTACTGTCTACACCCCCACCTCCCACTACACACTGCAAGAAATACCCAGGTGTGTACTATGAAAAATTCTTGGAAATGTGGGTGTATCAAAATAACAATCAACTGATGTCAGTGCAATTAACCACGTTGATGTCGTAAATGAAAAAAATAGTAAGAACCTAGTATTTTGTACGACATAGAAGATTTATTTGTTGGATCTAATCGTGCCTAATATACGTGTTATACGTCCAGAGTAAAGTGCTAATAAACTTGATATTGATGATAATAAAAAGTAAACTGAACATGGATATGAACGTTGGAAAAATACAATTAGGCTTAATATGTTGACAATTATTCCACATAGAAGTATAATTTTGTATAAATATCGTACTAGCTGTGTTAATATTGTATTTAAATTTAATATCAGATCTGCAGTGTCTGACATATCAATACGTCAATCGATATTTCTTTTTACCTGACCTTTCCATTGATAATGCGTCCGGTTGAAAAATCATTATACTGACGAATTTTTTAAATATTTCAAATGTTTGATAGGCTAATTCACGTATTTGAGCTATAATTAGAACACCAAGACCGTTGATTAAATTGTCTATTGTGAACGATATAAACATTCGGGAATCTGAGAAAGAGAAAAGCATTTTTTAATCATTTATGAATTGTACACAAATCATCTCCCATCTAGGTCTCGTGAAGAAAAAAAATTTTGGTCCCGTGATCCCGTAAATATTTTTTCAAAGCAGCGCTGATAGTTTGAAAGTCAGCGCGCTGTAGTGTAGCATGAAACAGCTTGTGTGGGTGGTATTAATTGAAGACTTTTAGAATTTTCTATGAATTCTTTCTCGTAGAACTGGTGTCGAAGGTCAACTCTCATGCGTCTTTGAAAAAATTACAAAGTATGACACATTGTTACAGTTTTCGAACATTATGCCAAGGCATTTTCAGCACAACCTTAATAACAACTATGTATAATATTATTGTGCTCTTCTTTAATTTTCATCCAGTAACTAACAGATTCTAACGTTATGTTCTATTGAACATATTTAACGGTGATCATTGACCATTGTCCTTAAGTGCTGACATTAACAAGTGATATGTTTGTACATATTACGCCACTATTTGATTGAATATGGACAGGCTAAATATGGCATTTTATAGCTCTAGAAAAACTCTATAAGATGAGTCGTAGTTGAAAAATTCTGATGCTTAAACTAGCATGAAGATCACCTTCCTTTTTCTTCTACTTTTTGTTTTTTCGAATTTACCATTAAACAATTTAGTTGGATCAAAATGTAACTCTTATGGTCAAGTCTTTTATCAATTTGAAGAATACTTTTCTTCTATCATCTTGAAAAGACCAAACAAGTGTAAAATAAAATTTCTATAATAGGGAGAGTGCGAGGTTGAAACCTTCATTTAACAAATGCAAGTTTTCAAGGAAAATGGGTATTAGCCCTTCATCATCTAATTCGACCGACTTGTTTTGAGCGCTATGAGAAACGCACAGTAGAAAACATAGGAAAACGTACACCAGAGTGACTTGGCGTCTTCGTGACCAGACAGGTACAGTAATTCATTTTAGGGAAAAGGGCATTTGTAACGGTTCTATTCAGGCGCATACTAGTATTGACTGCATAGGATTTTACGATCGTACTATACAGAAAAATACAAATAGTGCCGTTCTTTATGGAACAATCGTTAGAGAGATTTGAAAGATGGACCCAGCGACTCTACTCGTATTTCAATAATTTTTTCATCAATTTAAGACTTATTTTGATTGAGTTTGGTTTTAGATATTCTATTTTTCATGAATAATCATGATCTCACATCTCAGACAAGTAACAGTAATTTATTGTAGAGATAATTGGAAAATTCCAAATAGAGTACAATACAAGAATTAACTAAATCTAAACGGAATAGCTTGAGAAAAAAGCGTGTTTTAGGCTGTAATAAAGTAGTTTAAGATTTTTTGTTGTAACTGCAAAGTTTTGATATTAACCTACGATGCAAATGTATGTCGAAAATTTTTCGTGATATCTTCATATACTAATTTATTCAACTGACTTTCTTTTAAGAGATATAACGATTTTGACACGTCATTTCGTTGTGGACATGAATAAAAACATGTAATTGTTCCATGTGTCTTGCCGGACACAAACTTTCTAACTCGATTTTTTTGTATCAATGTAACTCAAACGCAGTACGTCTTTAAAAAGCCGTTAAAAATGTGACGAAATTATGGAAAATCATATGTCAAAGAATGAATCTTTTTAACGGTTCATTGAACAGAGTCGCGCAACATTTCATTTAGTAGACAAATGTTTATTGTATCAGATACAATAGTAATACGTTCAATAAAATATATCATGCAAAAAGAATGATATTTCTAATAATGATGACTGTAATATGAAGTGTTGCAGAATTTTTTGCGTCGCACTGTATTTTGTTGAAGATTTTTTGCTAACATAATTATTAGAACAATAATTTAAAATTTGAATATGGCCACAATTTAGAGTGTATTTCAAACACGAGTACGCCCGCTTTTTATGAAAAGATTCGCTACTTGAAACGTTGCTTTTCAGTTTTGATTTCAACAAAAATCAAACTTTAATAAAGTAAAAACTTGCTTTTTATTAGCTGAATGAAATGTTTTCTTCAGAGGGGCATACATCAGACAAGTTTTAAGTGCTTTGCATTACTACTGAACAAAAGAACGTTGAGAGAATTCAAATAGGAACTCATTTAGATTCTTTTTTTTAAAAATTCAAAAATAACCAACATACGCTGAAGTATTCGCTGAAGTGAAAATAATTTTTATCAAGAGGGTTTATGTTGTCACCACAATGAAAAATTTAAACATCACACGACTCTACCACGAACGAGAATCATATTTCAGACACTCCTGTCGGTGAGAGACGAGTAGAAGACAAGGGGGAAATAGCGGACTCCTGGACTCCTATGGACTCCTAGGACTCCTATGGACTCCTGGACTCCTATGGACTCCTGGACTCCTGAAGTCCAGGAGTCCATAGGAGTCAAGGAGTCCGCTATTTCCCCCTTGGTAGAAGAGCACAAGACGTGAGTAATGAATCACCAGCTAATACTTTTTTCAACGGGAGAAGTGACTTCGTTCACAGAATAACTGAATTATAAACGCAGAAGATAAATGTTCGATAACGAAGATTTGACGGGAATACGAACTGTCGCTATTATTTTTGTTATCTTCAAACGGTTGTTAATCAGTTTGTTTCAAGAGAGACGGTAGTCATAACAGCAGTTCGATCAGCTTCCCTGTCGACCGCGATTAAATGCGATTGTCGATACAACGAGTTGTTAGTTTTATTGACAAAGAGATTTTCAATGAACGACGAAATGATTTTGTTGTTATTATAAAAATGTAAAATGTTACTGAATAAAGAACTTACTTGTTTCAGTTTCTTGACAGTGGAGTCCTGATAAATTAATTCCAACAAAAAAATATATCTTCGACAGTTGAACAACTTTATGACAAATTGTTTATTATGTTAAGTGTAATGTTTATACTGACACATGTTTCTTTAGAATTATGACAAGCACCGACTATTCCGTAATTTGATTTGATATCAAATGAATTAAAATCTGTACACATTTACTGTTGCCGTTTTTCAAGTTTAATATAAATTTCTGAAGGTGTAATGACCGTTAATTCAGTAATGTTTAGATTTTCCTCAAGTTTATCAGTTTTAACGATTGTGTATTGTTTCAATAATCTTGTGAGTAATATTTTTATTTCCACTAATGCTAAACGCATTCCAACGCAATTTCGTGGTCCAACTCCAAATGCGGTGAATGCAAGAGGATGACGTTTTGTCAAATGTCGTTCAGGACAAAAACCGTTCACATCTTGTGGACCCCATAATTCTTGATCAAAATGAATTGAATATACGTCTGGTTGTATAATAGCTCCTAAACACAAAATGAGAAAAATAAGATTTATGACACGTCATTTTTTTTAATGATTCTATTATATCATGCATCAATCATATGAAAACCTGAAAGTTGGACTGTAAGAAACTAGACATTTGAGGGGAAAAGCCTATCGCCTTGATTCTAGATGTAGGTATACGCCGGTATTGGTACTCATACCGAAAATATCGACTTTTTTTTATGTGGACTTTTTTATTTGAAATAGGATATTTTAGCGACCTGGGCGCCCAGAAAGAATCAGAAGCGCAAAAACAAAAACTTTGTTTGCTTTCTAAAATAGGACTGTAAAAGTTCCCGTTGCATTGATTTAACGCTAACTGAAAACACAGTTACCGTTAAAACAACGGTAACTATCAGTTAGTTAACTTTGTGATAACTATTTTTTAAGTATGGCAGAAATATTCAGGCAGCGACTTAAAATGGCTTCCCAAACCATTAGTTTTCCATAAAACTGTTGAAACTTTCATAAATGACATGATTTTGATTGGCACACACGTGCCAGTCGACTAAACTAATCGAAATTATATAACTTCAATGTTTTGTAACTGTGGCCATTAAGGTCTCTGGAGACCTCATCATCTACAGCTAGCTTGTGAAAACTTTTTGTTTTCGTCAACGAAATTAGACTACAAAACCATGTCGTTTATGAAAGTTTCAACAGTTTTAGTAGAAAACTAACGATTTTGGAAGCCGCTGCCGGGATATATCTGTCATACTTAAAAAATAGTTACCACAAAGTTAACGAACTGATAGTTACCGTTATTTCAACGGTAACTGAAAAGACAGTTACCATTGTTTTAACGGTAGCTGTGTTTTCATTTAGCGTTAAATCAACGCAACGGGAACTTTTACAGTCCTATTCTAAAACCAAAGTTTTTACTTTTTTCTACCTGCACATGCTCAGAATACGCAACTGTGTGTTTTTTATGCGTTCTGTCTGTTCAAGACGCTAAAATATCTCATTTCAATTGAAAAAATCCAAAAAGGTCCTAGTAGAAAAAGGGCGGTATTTTCGGTATTTGGTATATCCATGCCAGTGCATGCCTATCCAGATGTAAAGCCCACAAAACGCCGATAAATATTTGTATTACCCCCCTGCCCCTCCCCATAATAGAAGTCTCCGAGCCTTCTAAACTGTCCAGGCGTTCAAAATTTTTACAGAGAGCTTGTATTATGGGGGGCTACTATTACGACTTTCGTACAAAAATTTCCAGAAAAATACGGAGATTTTGAATTTCGATACTCTTGCCTCGCTAATCGCGGTAATCTCAATTAATCTGAAAAGAATCTTTTTTGAGATAAAAAATGTAAATTTTAGGGGGGTAGTAGGAGTAAAAAGAACGGCATGCGTTGAGGGGTTCTCGTTGTAAACGAACTCATTTTAGATATCGCATATCTTTTGATAACGTAAATTTCAGTATAAATTTCGATTTTAATTTTGAAGCAGTAAGCACGAATTGCTGAAGTTTCTCGATGCGAATGAATTCCTGGTGAGTTCTTATTTACCTTTAGTTATCTTAATTCCACAAACCTCTGTTTCCTGTGTACATTCACGATTAATAACTGGTGATAGTGCTATTGGATGCATTCTGAGTACTTCTTTGATAGCCATATCCATGTATGGCATACGATTTACCACATCATAGTCAGGATCGGTCTCATTCTCATTTTGCGAGAAATATTCATCAATTTCTTCTTGTAATTTATGTTGTTCCTCAGGATAATTAGCCAAAACATATGTACAATAGGCAAGAGCTGTTGATGTTGTCTCATAACCGGCCACCATAAATAGAAAAACGTTAGCAACAACTTCATCGTACGTCAATTTTTTTGCAATATATTGTTCATCGACGTCGTCGTTTTTATCCTATAGAATTGAAAAGAATATATGAAACATATGAAGTAGTCTGTTATTTACTTTTATATGTTCACGACTTGCTGCTTCCAGCATCAATTGCAGTAAATCAGCTCGTTGCTTAGCTGCGTCTGATCTCATTTCAATAACTTCGTCCACACGTTCCATGATCCAGGTACCTGGTAATTGTGGGAATCTTTTGGTAGTTGATGGAAACAGTTGATTCAATTTTTGTCTAATTTTGTTTTGAAATAAAAATAGATCACCGACAATAACTCCCAACGGCGGAATTAATGTGCCCAATTTGAAGTCAAATGGTCAGTCGTTTATACAGTGCATAAATATTAAAGTCTTCATATTTCTCACTATAATCGGGTAATTTCTTCATTAATTCATTGATACAGTTATTTATAAGCGGTGACATTTGTTTCAATTTAATAGCAGAAAATGTAGGATTTATGACGTTTCGTTGACGTTTCCATCTTGTGCCCAAGGCATTGAACAAATGAATACGTTTACCTCTGTTAAGTGCTTTTGTAAATAAGCTCGTTTTTCGAATTGGAAAATGTGAAAATTGTTTAATGAATACTTCTTGTAAAAAATCAACATCGGACACAATGTAATGTGGTCGAGTACCTTCAAATATACCATATATTTTTCCAAATTGTTTAGACCATTCGGCTAATTGTCGAGATGGAGATTTAGCATTCCATAGCGTTTTCACATTACCATAGAAATAGGATGGCGTGGGTCCGGGTATTTGACGTGCTTTAAAATATTCATATTGTTTAATATAGACAATAATATAAGTAATAATCAAAATTAAAATTATCGAATATAATATGAGTGTAAAAAGCATGGTTATTGCTCTGAAAGAAAGATAAACGACGTATATTGCAGCCTAGCATAAGAATAGAAAAGTAATGTATATTTTGAATACGTACTTATATTATTGAGTGATTCGTTCATATTACAGTGTAATGCATACTCTTGTTAAGTACGAATTATGTGATCCGTATCTAAACAACCACGTTTTTTTACTCTAGATAAAACATTGAGTATAGTTAAGAATTACTATTTAATATATAATTATTATATCGAATGGTGCATTTAGTGATCGCAATATTTAACAAGAATAACTGAATTGAACGGATATAAACATGATGTCTCGATCGACAAATTTTAGTTGAAAACACGCGAAAACATGTTCTAGAATTAGACACATAATAAAAACAATCTGATCTGAATAATTCATAAAAGTCCCGTATAGTTAGTTTCTGCAGGCATTTGTGACACGATACCATTAGAAAATTTGGTGCTCACATCGCGCTGAACCAAATTCGATAAATAATGGGTGTCAGATACAAATTTCTCGGTGAATCCAACAACTGGTTCCGTTTAATTCCAATTTGATTTCTTTTTTGGCGTTGACAGAATCTACGTGATTTTTCCCTATTTTCAATTTAGGCAAAACCCACGTAGATTATGTTGAGCTTAAGAAAAAGTCAGAATGAAATGAATCGCATTGTATAACCGTGACTGTGATATCTTATAGTGTTAGAAAATAAATATATCCCATAACTGAAATGCAAGGGTGTGTAAGTAAACTTCAATGTTAGTTTTTATTTGTCAAATAAATGTTCTATTTTCTCGAAATCATGTCAAAAAAATGATTACTGTCAGGCGAAAAAAATTAGGCACGTGACTATTTTTTAAATAACTCAGCATCAAATAAAGATAGATACTTGTGGTTTTCACCATTCGCTAGCCAAAACTTGAGGCTCATCTAGTATAGGTTTTCACTGTGTTGCTGAATTTTGTTCTGAAAACTAATATTGCCACGAGATTCAGCTTAGTAGATAACCTATACTCTCATTCATTTCCGACAGTCCCAAACCTAACAGCAGAAAAGTGAAAATATATCTTCGACAGTTGAACAGGGAAAAAATCAGGGTAAAAATCCATAGCACCCGAATCATGGGTTTTCAAGATGTCGCTTAGAACTAATTTTGTAGAAGACGCTTCAGACTATATATGCCCCAAAACACATTACTAGATTCCTATTCGAAAAATCCAAGCTACTTTTCTAAAGATCCTTCGGAAAACTGCCTTCAAAAATTTTTTAGTGCATCGATTTTGTTTGTTAAACGATAGCCTCAAGTTTTGGCTATCGCATGATGAAAACCGCAAGTGTCTGGCTTTATTTGATGCTGAGTTATTCAAAAAATAAGACTCGCTTTTAGCGGTCACTATAAAGTCTTGCTATAGTGATTCTCGCGACAAGACCTTGCTAGTTATATAAGAAGATCGCGTTCTCGCGGCGCGAGTCTTGTCGTGTTTTAAAATCGCGACGCGAGTTAGCACGATTCGTGGTCAGTCGCGTCGCGAATCCTGTTATGCAGATCGGTTCTACAAGAATCCTGCATTCTCGCGATCAGTTTCAGCAAGAACCGTGCATAGTTGCGATCAGTTTTAGCAAGAATCGTGCATAGTCGCGATAAGTTTCTGCAAGAGTCGTGCATAATCGCGCCAGATTTTTCTGCTCCAAGTTTCACCCTATCTTTTGCTCGTTTGACAGTTTTTCCAGAAACGGAAATTGTCTACAGTGTTTTAAGAGGAGTGCGTCCTTCGCATCGCTGCTTTGAAGATTTGAATCTCTTCAAAGACATCTCCTTAGATTTATCCGATAGAAAATAGCTTCTTCAGATCATTTCAGACCTCAATATATACAGTGTTCTTTTCTTGCTTGGAATATCAACCAACCTTGTGATAAAGCTGCCTCAAGTACACCAGTTTTTCTTCTTTGCTACATGTACATTCAACATTATTTACTATAAATCACAGTAAAATCACAAAACAGAAAGATCAGCATCAGAAAAAGACTAATATCAGAGGTTGGCATTTCAGGATACTTTGTCAGCATCCAATTTGGCACTTAAGTGCACCGTGTTTTACCGGCTTACTCTTCGGAACATGATGCACGTAACAAGTACACAGTTATTTCAGAACAGTATATCTGGTGGAAAGTGAAGAAGTCTTTTTCGCCTTTTCTATTGTTACAAAGTTGAACTAAATGGTTTTTTTGAAGTATGGTTAAGTCAGAAGGTATTTTGGAAAATCAAATTCGAAAGTGAACGCTTCAAGATTATCATCAACTGTTGATCTAACGGAGATCTCAAAATATACGTGAGATAGACTGATATCGTATTGCTCGTCTATGGGTTTTACCGTAAGGAAACGTTTGCTGTGTGTGATGAAACATCACGCTTGTACGTACAGAGGATGTGTATCTGAGAAATACTAACGCTATGAACAGTTCGTTGCTAGAGCCGAGAGCTAATCTAGCATCCTGTGAATGAGGTGTTCCGGAACTATGCCGCTATCCTCTGTGCGTCAAGCAGGACCGAACTGATCTTCGCTACATCCTGTAAGTCACCAAGAACAAAGCGATATTACACCGAGGAAACTCATATAGAGACGATAATCAACTATTCGGTGCATTTCTCACGTTAGTGCATTTATTTTGAGATCTTTTAACACGATCCACATGCTAATTGAACCTATATAGGCGAATCTCTTAGATTTTGTGCATTTTCTGACAAAGATAACCCAGTTTTTGACTTTCAAAACTGTTAGGAGAAAAACGGTTCAACTTTGTAACAAATGTAACAAAAACGAAAGGACTTATTTTTTTCTGCTTTCACACACTGAAATTGCTGTGTACTTACCACAATTTTAGTTATATATTATTTAATATTTCAAACGGTTACAATCATAGAGAATCCCGGATTCTAGGATTCCGTGCTTTCCCCCTTGAGACTTTCGGACTGCTTCTATAGCAAATATCAAAATCCCTAGCCAAAATTGTTAAGATGTACTTCGAGTTTAGCGTTTCGTTAGATCCAAGATGTTTTTGCTCAGAAAAACCTATTAATCGCACATCATTCGATGCAGTTTCTTGTGATGATTCTGAATATGTCATTTTTATTGAAAAAAAAACATTTCTGAATCGAGATAAATAGAAAATATCTCGAAAAGCTGGGGTTTTTGGAAAACCAATATCTAAGTACGGGAACGTTTATGCCAATGTATGCTAACTGTAATGATAGCGGGCATGTAGAAGAACATTTTGTAAAATTTGGGACAAATTTGAAGTTGGCCGGTGGAGGGCGCGCAAATTTTACTGAAACTAGCAGTTCGGAAAACCACTTAGGAAAAACTTTTATTTTTTTGCTCAGCAAGCTCCCATACAAACTCAAAATTTTGTTTTTACTAATATATACTAAATGATGTGGAGATTCATAGTTGACAATTTGGTCACTGGAGTCTTCGTCTTAGCGTAAAATTAATTTTTCTACGGATGACTATTGCTCACCATTTCAGGCGTTTAAAAGTCGGTTTTGCTTTTTTCACCTAATGTCCGCCTAGATGCGCACTGCTCAGACTACTCACACTACACAAACACCCTTGGCTTGCTGCATAAATGCTCACACCTAGCAACCCTACTCCCCAGCTTCGACTTTCTTGCCCAAGATCTTGCTTTCTTGGTGGAAGAAATCTCTTCAATTTATGTTAGACTATTCTTGCTTTCTTGCAAGAATCAACTACCAGCAAGAATGGGCAAGAAACGCAATTCTTGCTCTTTTGCTACGCTCTTTGTGACGTCTTTTTCTGTGCCATCTTTATTTTTCTTCTCTTCTTTTCTTTCCCAGATCGATGCTTATGACCGTCTTCAACCGCCGTAACTAGAATTTACGATGTCGGATGCTACACTTTACGATGATATATACTGCAGTATACGTCAAAATACGCCACCGTTTACGATGAAATACGACGAAGTAATCAGGGGAGAAGTATTACGACGTCGTATTTCGAGTGATTGGATACGATCGTTTACGATCGTATACGTCAAAATACGACGTCCTAAAACGTCATATACGGTCATTTTTTCACCGTAAAACGTCGTATGCTGCTAATTATCAGTAAGCTTTTGGATTCTGTTCGCTTTTTCGCCTTTCCTTCAGTTCTTTTGCTTTCGATTATTACATTGAAAAAAGCCTGGCGCTACCTGTGCGCACGGCATGCTATATCGCACCGGTACGCACTAGTTTCACATTTTTCCAGTCACCGTTTTGTATCTATGATTGATTCCACTGTGTGTGACTAGGACTTTTCTTTGAGAACATAGTGCAATCAAATTTTAATGCGTTCGCCGAACAGACAATGCTTTTGTCATGTTATAATCTCTATCTGAAAAGGAAAAATCAGTATGAATAGAGTCATGTGGTAAATTCAGAGGATGTGCACAGCAAATTCAGCTCTCTGTTCATTTATCTAAGTAGGCCTTTTTTTCGCTAGTCACAATGTTACACTATTGGATTTTTGGACAAGTTTTCTTGTGAGACACATCTCTTGCGCAGATTACTAAGTCCGTATGTGTCACGTAAAAGAAAAATAACTTTTGATATAAAAGGGTCTCTTAAAAGGAATGTTTCTTAAAATAGCTGAGACACTGATTTCACCATATTTTATCCGGTTTTCTCTTCGGGAACATAATGCAATCAGGATCAGTCATTCGCCTCAGACTCACTTAAAAGTTGAGATCAAAAATTGCACACAACAGTTGCATTAGCACGCCCTCTCTTTGTCTAAATCCTTTCTACTTGTCATAAGAACCATATTAATATTCTTCTCTCATGTATTTCTCAATTATGGTTTACTGTATGTGAAGAAAGCATTCACGCTTAGACTTTCAGAGAATGTATATCCTTAGATATTATCGCTAGGATCAGTCCGTTATCAGAGCCAATCTAATATTCTGCGAATGAGGCAGAATGGCTGAGCCCCAATCCTCCGTGCGTCAAACACAACCGAACTGATCATCGCTACATCCTGAGAGTCACTAACGGCAAAGCGATATTACACCAAGGATACTCACAATTGTTATAGCATCAACCTTTCATGCATTTCTCACTTCTGTACAATTGTATTTTGAGATCTTTACACAGCAAACATTAACTGAGTCTATACACTGAGAAAGCTTCTTCGATCTCTGGAATTGGAAGCCCGTCAATTCGTGTCGAGCAGTGCTCGAACTTACGTGCTCGAAAGAAAAACTTATGTGAATTCGTCGAAATCTTGATTTATTTAGGCTAATTTGATCATCTTCCATAGGCACAGGTCCTTCCTCTTCACTTGATGCTGTCTCAGGAGGAAGAACCACTGGAAGACTAGAGAAAGTTCCTGTTGACCATCGTTTGCTTATGGATTGACGACCGGAACTTCGCTTGCGGCTTGTCGTTGGCATAATTAATAGTACGAGAAAACGTAGGAAGTCAAAAAACTCAGAAACGATCGAAAAAACTAAAATTCTCAGAACTTGACTCATAAGTCAAGTAATTGCTGCTTTTCTACAACCACTCATAACGACAGACAAAAGATGGAGCTCTATTCTAGAACCTGTAGTCAAGCACGAGATATATTTGTGTCAAAACTTAGTACAAATACGGAAATACCTACCGAAGACCCTCCAAAGATCCTCTGAAGATCCTTTGAAGATCTTGAAAAATTCTAAAACCAATTGCATTGGATTCTACATGTTTTTTTACCTATATTCATCTCATTTTATCAAGGTTTGATCATAGAATTCGTGATTAATTCGATATTCTCTTCTTCAACTGTTTCACACCTTTACTCGTTTCGTCCTTGTTGTTGATGGTATTTCTCAGCAACGAGGTGAAAGTTAGCAAAAGTAATAGCAACTTTTGTAGCCCGTCAAATGGCGATTCGAATGAGATATGAATGAAGACTATACCTATAAAGACCACAGACTTGATGTCTTTACCACGAATGTCTCATATGTTCAGTCAAGACGCCACACGATTAACGAAGAAAAAGAAAACGGAAAAAAACCCTGTTATTGGAAAAGGAAAGAAAAACATGTGCAAGTTGGTAATAATCAATCTTTTTTTTTAATGAATGGATTATTCCCATCGAATTGGTAGTGATAGGAGTATATATTAGATAATCGTTGGTTGTAAACAGGCACAATCTATCTACATAGATACCGAGCAATACTTACTTTCAAAATGGCTTCGTTCATACCATTCTTACCATTAGCCACTCAATTCGTTGAGACCATGATGATCAGTGTTTCACCAAGGAAAGGTAAGCAAATTAGCCTTTTTCTCACTGAACATGACAACAAATTGTTGAACAGACAGCAGTAGTACACTGATTTTTTCCGAATCGGTGTTTTATAGACTATACAGGATGACTAGTGTAGCTCCTGCTGAAAAGACAATTTCTACTTAAGATTTATTCAAGATAGAATCGGTTCGATGTCTGGGTTCTGTAAATGACTAGACGTGTCACAAAAATGGAGAAAAAATCACGCTTTGGCTTTTGGAAAACGAGAAACGGCAAAAAAAAGCGCTAGCTAAAATAGCTCGTTGAACTGATATGATTAAAATGCAAGGCTATTATATTGGAATATTTGGAGCGACATCGACAGGCAAATGTACTATGGTCAATAGTCGTCTTGAAAATAGGTTGCCGACACAGGTGTTGGTGAAACAACAAAAGAATTGCCAGTATATCATGTAAGACAGTTTACTCTTTGAGATCTGGTCATAATGATGAATTAACATATTCAAATCAGAAATCTATTTCAGTCATTAAAGTATTAACACGATGTCTTATTCTAATTCAATATACAATAAAAGAGAACTTAAATTTGTTGCGTTTATTGGACAATCTTGGATTAGGTTATGATATTATTGTCAACAAATTTGATGATGTTGATCAAGACGAACGATCGAAATTTCGACGTCAGATTCAACGTGAAATCACATCAACAGAACTGAAACAAAAGAAAAATGTATTTTTTCTAAGTGCTCAAAATCCTAAGATGTTTCCAGATTGGCTAAGAATGGTCGACTATTTGACCGAAGAATGTGCCGATTGTAAGTAGCGATGTTATTTTATATTTACTTTATCAAATAAAGATAAAGTAAATCTTTATTTAGATAATCACTACACGAAAACTGATACATTCGGACACGGATACGAGCTCGGATTCAAGTACTTCTCTGATTCCAATTCAAGTGTATCTTCTGACTCAAATTAATAGAATATTGTCGACAATCGATATTAATCACAAAACTAATACGGCTATGATTTTCAACTTTGATCGGGATCTGATAAATTTTCTTTCATTTCTTTTTCGTATTATGGTACTACTCTAGCATTTTTTTCTTAGCATTGCGCTTTGTTTGTATTATTTTTATAAAAATCTTTTTACATACCTACCATCTCTTCTTTATTTTCGAAAAATCCTTCATCATTTGTTTTCTGGTTTCATTATTCCTAAAAGTTTGATCAATAAACCGAACGATAACTATAATTATATATTTTTCTATTGCAAACTTCACTTTACATTATTTATATAAATATTTCGTCGAATATCTCTTTCAATTTTTATCTTGATATTGATCAAAATGCAAGTTATCATCAATTTGTTTCATTAATGCTAATCCATATGTATTCAAAACAGTTTGAATATATTAAGCCTTATTTATTTGTTTTGAACTCTTATTCACATACATATTATTTATCTGTCTTTTATCCTAAATTCGTCTTTAGGGTCAGTTCCCGTTTCGTCGAAAACTCACTCTCATACCGCCGCGGCCGCATTTGAAATTTTTTGAAGTATATGCTTTTATACTTACTACTTTTCGACGAAACGGGAATTCTCCGTCTTTAGATCATCAAACAATGTTTAATGTCGTTTATCTCCTCTATAAGAAGAAGATGACTTGTCAAGATATCGTTACATTTATTGTTCACTATGGATATACAAGCATTCTATTTTAAGTAAAAATAAATAAAAGCTGCTTCTTATACGAAGGTAATATGAAGTTTATTATAGAAAGAAAATTTTAAATCAAATGAATTTATCATCTAGATAATAGTTTCAAGTAGAATGAGTGTTAAGATGATGAACCATAGTCATCCGATCGGAGAACATTTTCGGATGTTTTGCACTGACAAAAAATACATTTTTAACTTGTTTAAGCCCGATTAGTTGTATTTCAGATCGGATTTGTTTTTGTACTTCTGTACGTTCTTCTTCATCGACTTTGTCAAATTTGTTAAAAACAATATCATAATCTAATCCAAGTTCATCCAATAATTTCATCATACTCGAATTTTCTTTTACTGTCGCTTGAATCAGAATTAAACGTCGTGTAAGACCCTTGAAAAAAGATATATATTCCATACTTAAATAAGATAATTCATCATTTCGACCAGGAATATCCCAAAGTGTGAAAGTTGATCCTTGGTATGCTTTAATTTCAGTTGTTATTTCACCAACACCTGTTGGAGCAACATTTTGATCAAGAAGAGCATTGAGCATGGTCGATTTTCCAGTGAATGTCGAACCAAAGAGACCAATGTTGTTTCCTTTCAATGGAAGGGGTGGAGTAAGTGGAGCTAGCTCGATGAGAATTTTCATCGACTCCTTATCGTGTTCGGCGAGATCTTCAAATGAATCGATTTTTTTTTTCATTTCTTCAATGAGTTTTTCATAGCGTTCGAGTAGTTCACCATGTTGTTCACGATAACGAGCTATTTCTGCTCGCAATGCCACATCTTCACCTGTTTCTTGTGCATTCTGAGGTACTACTTGCTTGGATTTCATATTTTCAGGATGATGAGTTTCGGACACCATATCGGGACATATTAGCTTATATTGAGATTCTTGACTGCCTTTTACAGTCTGTTCAGTTACTGTTGCTTTTCTTTCAGACAGAGAACGCTGGCGGGTGAGTTCGCTGCGTAACACGGCATTTTCATCCGAAAGATCTTTGTATTGGGATAGCTGCTGACGCAGCTCGGCGTTTTCAGCGGACAGATGACGTCGATCTAAACGGAAATATTCTGATTAACGAAATTTTCGCCAACGGATGGTTGCTTAAACTTTATTTGGGGTCTTTCGATTAAAAAATCAGTTGTCTCAATGCAAAAATTTTATTTTTTAGTCAAAATCTGGTATCCAATGAAATCAGAAAAGCACTGTGTTCTATTTTTGAAAGCAATAATAGAAAATTACTCATTATGAACAATTAAATTCATATTGAAGAAAAATTGATGAAGTTACCGGCAATTTTTTTGATTTGCTATATATCTATTGGAATTGTTAATTGAACATTCTTTTTGCCGAAAATAATCAACATCTCAGAATCCCTGTGTTTTCAATCATCAACTTTTACGATACTTTGACAAATACATAAACTCAAGGTTTTCGTCTTTCTCGTTCTTTATGTTGTCAATTTTTGATTGCTCTTCTTTTCATCCGATATGCATATCGCTTCGAATTTATACAATCTGTATACACTTGAAATTACTGATGTACTAAGATTAATGTGGATTTACCTTAAGAAAATTTTAATTACATAATTCGAAAGAAATCGATTGTGTTCATCAAGTACTCAACAATTCGAATAAATGGCAACTTCGTTCGCAAGGTACACATGATGCTTTGATTTCAAGTTACGATGCTAGAAGCAGTTTGTAAATTGTGCCTGTTTACAACCAGCGATTATCTAATATATACTCCTATCACTACCAATTCGATGGGAATAACCCATCCATTAAAAAGAAAGATTTGCTAGCAAAATTGGATATATTATGTTTATTATTGTAGTCGCTACTGTATATTTTTTATGTATTGCCACTTTCAATAAAACATGTTATACGGTTCCAATGATACTGGTTACTAATCTATGTTTAACTGAACATTTTGTGGTCGTATTATTGGTATTTTTAATGATTGCTCACCTGAGAGAGTTATTGAAAACGTCTGTAATGAGAAAAATCGATGATCGGCGAAATATATTAATTGCAGTTATGACATGAATGACTGGAACGAAATAGAAAAATAAAACGTTTTTGATATTTGTTTTGACAATGTTTTTCCAAATTTCAAATTAAAATAAATAAAAAAAAAACAGCTTTGTAATTTCATTATTTAATATATGATATATCCTCAAAAATTATCAATTGATTTTCTAGTCTTTGCACAAAATTTGTTTTTGCAATACAAACATTGGAGGAGATTATCATAGAATATCTTTCTTTTACTTTATATTAATTTATCTTTTCAGCTGTGCTAAAAAAAATAATGATCAAAAGACTTACTAATTAAATATGTCTATGATTTATCAAAATATATTTGACTATCCGCGTTGTGAAAAATCCCTGCCAATATATGTTCCAGTATTACTGTTTTGTTCAGTTTAAATTTATTTCAAGTTGAAACACTGTTATGGCTATGTCAATTGATTCTTTAATAGTTTTTGAAATTAGACTTTTGGTATTACGTGAATTGTAATAGAATAAGCATAGAATTAATGTTTCTCTTCCGTTATCTAGCTCATTATTTTGTTTGGATAGATTATATAATTTAGATCATAATGTTACACTTTGTCGAATCTTGTAAATAAATCTCTGTTTTACTGTTTGCTGATATAATTGTGAAACTGTCAATAAATGTTTTCGAAAACTTTTGTTTCAAAGTAAGTTCTACTAACTTGAACAAGTCGATCTCGTTATGAAGGAAAGATTGTGAATTTAAATGATCTCACACCTCATTGTAGAATTCTTCGTAGTTGGATGAATATGAAATATCTATTGATTTATAAAGAGAATTGTCTTTAAAACAGCTTTAAATGCTTAAATTGATAACTGAAATTTATTTCTAAAGTAATTGTAGTTTTATAAGTCAGCTGATGAGATAATATTTTCCTTTCTATTAAACGAAAATCTTTTTTTTATATTTGACCAAACTAATAAATATTTAGAAGAATATTCTTTGATAAGTTCTTAGGAAGGAATATTTCACCATTTCAATTCTTTATTATGATGAATAACAAGAAGATTTTAGCTTTTTATATATGAACAGAAGTCCTTGTATTTTATTAAATAGTTGATTCATTGCTACTGTTAGATGATAAAAATTAGTTTTTACTTTCTTCAATATCTGAGAAAGAAAGTTTATTTTCCTTTCTGTTTTAAGTATAGAAACATTTTCATGGTTCATATGAACATACAGTTCATTGTATCTATTGAAGAGAAAAAAACTGATCAGATGAAGTACATATGGCAGTCCTGGTCTTTTTTTTTAGTGATTGCTCAAAATTATTCATTTAAATTGTAATCACTTGTCCAGTTTCATTTCTATTTAATTTATCTAAAACGTTTTCTCATACGAAGATAGATAATACAAAACAAATCCTTTCTATTTGACCTAGAATGAAGAACCCTACAGTCGAATTGCACGTAATTATAGTAGACTCACGGCAGCACACAAAAGATTGTTTGAAGCATAATTTATATTTCCATTGAATTATGGAATAATAAATTTAAATAAAAAAGATCTAATAATAACATATAAACTGATTATTAAATTTAAATTTTAAATTAAAAGTTTGACTAATAAAGAAAAAAAAGAAAAATGAAAAGATGAAAACAATTTACTTGCAAAACTCAAGTTTTCTCGTTTTGTCAGATTTAGATAACTAGAAAACGACGTCACTTTGTCTTAAGAAGTATGACAAATATATTTAAAATGCAAAGCAAACTAAATACTTAATATCATCGGATTTGATTGGATTAGTTTGACTTGGGCTTGTTTGCACTAAGTGGGACAGAATCTCATAATGACAATTAAGATGATAGTCACAGAAAAAAAGAGATTCTTTTATCTGTTTATATTCTAATGAATAAAATAATAGACTTTTACTATTAAAAGGTAAAAACATATCGTTTTACCGCTTCGATCATGGTTCTTAGACATTTATATAGCGCGTTTTAATTCTGTTAAAGATTCAATACTAAAATGTACCGATGACAAACTTTTCTCTTTTTGAGATTTATTGACTTTTTATAATAACTGACACACTTTTTTTTTTGTTTTCTTTGATCACAGACACTTCCTCTGATATAAATACAATCAATCGAGCTCTTTCAAACTTAATCATGACACAAACCGTGGATTTAAGTTTTCTGTATGTCTTGAAGAACACGTATATTTCCATACACTTCATAGTATGTAGAACAAGTAAGATAAGAAATAATTGAGGGTGGACATCTTTGATTTAAGTGAATATTATTTGAGTTAATCCAGCGTATCTAGGTTCAGCTCATCATATGCTTGTTTCTAGAAAAATACGTTATGGCCTGCCTATATTTCTTTCTCTTTTGCAATATTCTCATTATTAATGATGTACGTTGAATTTTAGATGTTCTATCGATTGATGTCATATCATCTAACACATACATGAAAAACATTTATGAATCATTGATATTCTTCCATATGCCTAATTGTCTTGCCCGACAGATAAAAAAAAGTAAATCTACAATATTTCCATGTGTCAATGATGATTCTCTAGAACAGCATACAAAAATAAGAACAAATATGGATTATATTCAATGTCTCACATGTTCTCTTTTTTTGATAAAAGTCAAAGGAATGAAGACGCCAAACGATTAACGAAGAAAAAGAAAAGGGCAACAGACGTGTTATTGGAAAAGAAAAGAAAAGTATGTGCTAGGTTATTTCCATCGAATTGTAGTGATAGAAGTATATATTAGATAATCGTTGGTTGTAAACAGGCACAATCTATATACACAGATACCAAGCATCATATTCCTACTTTTTGTGATCTTCACCATACACTCCCTGGGTATTGATATTATTAACTAACTAACAGACACCAAGCAATACTTACTTTCAAAATGGGTTCGTTCATACCAGCCACTCATTTCAGTGAGACTTTAATGACCACTCTTTCACCAAGGAAAGGTAAGCAAATTAACATTTTTTTTCATTGAACATGACAACAAATTGTTGAACAGATAGCCATAGTACACTGATTTTTTCCGAACCGATATTTTATAGACTATACAGGATGACTAGTGTAGCTCCTGCTGAAAAGACAATTTCTACTTAAGATTTATTCAAGATAGAATCGGTTCGATGTCTGGGTTCTGCTCATAATTATCATTCGAGAATTATAGACTAAATTTTTCTTCATATAGAATTCCCTGGTAATGTTAATGAAATATGTCGTGTTGTGAACCAAAATGGTGATTCTTTAGAAGCCGCATTACGTAAAGAAGTCGCTAATTATGAACAACATGAGAAACTATTAGAAGGTTTCGATGCGCTGACTAACCAGTTAAAACACAAAAATATCGAATCATTTGAAGAACTTGAGAAACAGGACAACGAAGCAAAGAAATTACTGATAAAACTGGCGAGATGCACTAAACCAATTAGAATGCATGGTACTAATATTGGTCTCTTTGGTCGGACATCCACGGAGAAATCAACCATGCTCAATGCTCTTCTTGGTCAAAATGTTGCTCGAACAGGTGTTGGTGAAACAACAACTGAAATTAAAGCATACCAAGGATCAACTTTCACACTTTGGGATATTCCTGGTCGAAATGATGAATTATCTTATTTAAGTATGGAATATATATCTTTTTTCAAGGGTCTTACACGACGTTTAATTCTGATTCAAGCGACAGTAAAAGAAAATTCGAGTATGATGAAATTATTGGATGAACTTGGATTGGATTATGATATTGTTTTTAACAAATTTGACAAAGTGGAGGAAGAAGAACAGGCAGCAGTTAGACAACAAATTAAATCTGAAATAGCTACACTTGGTCTTCGAGGAGGAAAGAAAACATATTTTGTGAGTGCTAAAAATCCGAAACAATTCGATGATTGGCGCAACATGGTTCATGATTTTACAGGTTGAGTACTCTCAAAACAATATCGTTTTCTTTTCTTATCATCTTTGACTTATTAACAGATTTGGTGTCGTTGTGTTTTTTTGAGCGAGAACTCTCCCAAGCAAAAATGCTCTACGGAGATAATCTAGCTCCATCAACTACATAACCAGGCGGTTATTCACTTGATGGATCTAGGTAAATGTACCCTTTTACCCAGTTAGCTAGCTCCTACCTAGTAGTGAACCGAGCACTAGGTTTATACTAATCGAGCAGGAGCGGGAGGTTGACAACTAGGTTAACTGCCCAATTAATCGACCGGTTAAACTAGCTCCGAAGACCAAATATATTTAATAAGAGGGTGGTTATCAAGTAGGTTAACGGGGTGGTTGGAGGGTCTGGTTAACTGGATGGTTAGAGCGTCCGGTTAACCGGACACTCAAAGCTAGCTTAAAAAATAAGAAAAAAAGAGTATGTGCCCAACGAGAATCAAACTCGCCGACTACAGTGCACTATCAGAATTGAGACTGGAAGTACGCGACGTTTTAACCAACTAATAGCTACCAGGCATACATGCAGTAGTAGGTAAGTGATGAAATCATTGAGAAGATATGTTAGTGATTGGTGTTTCCTGTCTGTAAAATGCATTTTCGAGAGTTGTGTCTAGAATATAAAATGGGACAAATTCAATTTTCTAAATTTTATGTGTTCGGACCAGATTTTAAGAAACCGTTCTTCATGGTGAAAAACAGTAGATACATTTCCGTCTCTAAACTCAACTTTGAAAAACTCTTTCTTCATCGCGAAAAAAAATATAGCCAAAGGCGGCATTTGCGATTTTTCCCGATGAAAGAAGAGCTTTCCAAAGTTGAGTTCAGAAACAAAAACTTTAGCAAATTTAATTTTTTTTTTAACACACATTCGCTCACATTATACACTAGTTAGTCTATTTTCTCACTGGTTAGTTTCTTCAAAAAGTTCGATTTCATCCCATTTGTCTTTACTTCAGACTAGGCATACACAATCCCAAGCTGGGGTCGCTGATCGGCACCGAACATGTTCGGTAACAAACCGTTCGGTATCGATCAGCGAGGCCTGGCTTGCGATTGTTGCATGCCTAGTTAACCACCCGATTATGTAGCTAGATTTTCTCCGTAGAGCATTTTTGCTTGGGATAGATAGATGTAGTTAAATAAAAAAATTCTATTAAATAATAATCTCATTTGCACGTTTCTCTAGCTCTCAACGTACTTTACGGATTTTTTTTAAATTTTTTATTTCAGTTGAAACAACTTCTGATGAGGTAGAAAGTACGATAACAGATCCCGATCGATTTTCAATAACAACAGTTATACTCATCAATTCTCCTTTAGAACAGAATAATGACTTATATACATATATGAAAAAGTTAATTAAAACATCAATTTTACTTTTTAATGACATAAAAGAATGTATCAATGATATAAATGAAAAGAAAAATCAATATCGACTCATTTATCTTATATTAGTCATAGACTTTACAGTAACCAAACAAGAACTAGAACATCTTATTGAATTATATTCAAATTCAGAAACTGTTCATGCAATCTATATCAAATTACACGATAAAACAATCATAACTAATAAAGAATTTTTAAATCGCTTTCCAAAAATAGCTGGTATATTTCAAAGTAGCAACAGTTTGGTATCACAATCATTAAATGATATGGGAAATTATTATACAGATATTGCAGACAACTATATTGAACAAGGAGACACAATTTTGGCACAAATTTATTATAAAAAAGGAATAGAACTGTTCACCGAAATGACACAATTTCTTCAAACAAAAAGAGTGATTATTTAAATATTTTTTTTCCTAAAAATATATATGTTACATTAATTAACATTAAAACATATGAGATCTTACTCCAACATCTTTATTTTATCAGAGCATGTGAAATTACTTCTATCTGAATGGCTTCCGATCTACTTATAGTTCTTTTCTTGATTTAAACATTGCTTTTTTCTACAATCGCTAGCTATTTTTAGATATTGTGTACAAAATGGCTCAAGGTAATATAACTGATCCTGACTATATGATTGTCTTTTATGATTTTCCTCCGAATTATGCACAATTGGATGAATTATTTACAAGTCATTATATTCGTTTTCATCAACAAAATGACTGTTCACAATTTGTCGATCAACACAACCAATTAGATCAAATAGCTCTTTTTTTACCTGGTAATATTGCTGAACATATTATACAACGTACAAGACATTTACAATATGTCTCATATTATATATATTGTGCAAACAAGCAACTGCTGAATACCTTGCGACAATTATATCGATCTCAAACTATATATAAAGTTTTTAGCGAAGAATACTTACGTGTTCAATTACATTTAGCTTACGCATCGTTTTGTTTTCAGAAAGCGGAAATCCATCGACAACAAGATAATGACGAATTGGTGGATCTTTGTTTATCATCAGCAAGGGAACACTATAGTGCAGCGGCAGAGGGTTTAACGACACATATGATTGTCCAACTGGGTCAGCAACCGTTAGAATTATGGTAACAACAGCATTTTTTAGTACAATTCTTATGACTTTCTTACTGCATTATCAAGCAACATGTTGGTATATGGGTGAGATGAAGATATGGAGTAATGAAAAAACGATACATACGACGTAAGAAGATAACTACATGGTTCTTCGAACCATTGGCTAAGTAACAAAGTTAGATGATACGTTTTTTTCCTGTGAGAAGCCAAAACCTGGCAAACTATTTCAATTTTAATTTTAATGATCAAAAAATATTTTGATATAAAACTGAAAAGAAATAGAAAGGTCGTAATTGACCAAAAGCATAAGGAAATTAGCTGCTGTATTAATGACTATACTTGGCCATTAATCATTTTAACTGCCAAATTTTTAACATCAATCATATATTTTAACACGTGACACGACTCACCTGCGACTTTTTTCATAATACGAATGTGGATATTTTTTTTTGTAGTGTGTGGTGGACGTTGGCGCAAGGTGGTGAGGGCAGTGTGAGAGAGAGTTCGAAAAGTAGTTTCATACAAATGATATTTGCTTGACATAAGGTTAATCTGCAATATTTCAGCTCTTTAAGTACTGGGCGGTTATGTTATTAGTTCAGGATGTAGCGATCTTTAGATTGTTATAAAGAGTAGATTCACGTCAGTAACACCAGTTGTTTTTTTAGTTTTGAAAAGTTTAGTTTTCTTAACATCTATTTTCAAAAATTCGTGAATAAGTCGGGGTTCTATTTGTGAAGAGTCGGTTCGCAGACGTGTCGGTCACGGATTAGCCAGTTAGTCATTTTATCATGCTCATTTTGGCTTGCACGATAGCAGTATCCGTCTGAAGTTTAATACCCATTACGCTTAGCGAACGTGGCGGTTTATCCATCATTTCAGTTTATTGAGTTGTGCGCCAAACTCCCGATAGGTGGCTTTTAGCACCATGAAAGTGCCGTTGCAACAAGTATCCAGTATAATGGCTCTGATGCATATCTAATTTGGAAGTAATTCTCGGAAGAAAATATTTTTTCGAAGCGGTGCAAGAGAAAAGTACACAAGGCATCCTATGAATATCATCGTAAGTGAACAAAATAGGTCCACCTATGATTTTCAAAAAATCCAGGTTTTGACCAAAAAACCAAGCGTTTTTAGTAATATTTTTGACTTTCTCAAACTTCTGAACAGCTGTTTTCCTTTCATTAAAAGATTTGTGAAAAAAATATCCAGATTTTTTGAGAAAAAAAAGAATTTGATATATGTTTGAAACGGTTCTTTTGGTATATATACCGTTGAAAAGTCATCATCGAACAAAAATATTACAAAATTAAAATAATACATAACAAACAATAGTAATCTAGTTAGCAAATTGTTGAAAGAACTTCTCAGGATCCCACACTTCCAGTTTTAAAGCCAACTACTACCTAAATTATAAAACAGCATTAAATGATGAACGTTTTCTTAAATATAATAATAAAGATCTCGAGAGGCGCATATTATTATTTGCATCATCTACAAATAATACTATGCGGCTGTCGAGATCTTTGGTATTATATAAGAACTCAACCTTTGTTTACAAAATCAAGACATGTACTAGATGCATCGCGAGTTACACCGTAGACAATTTGAAATAAACTCAAAGATTCAACAAAGTCATTTAATAAAATATCCTCTTTTGTTGAAATGACGTTGGTATTCGCTCATGGTTGGAAGTGCGCATTAAAATCTCCTACACAAATTAGTAAATCGTCTTTATACATAGATTTTCCAACCTCATCAAAAATAGTGTCAAGTCGTTCTAACCTTTTCATAGTAATAGCTTTGGGGCGATATACATTCAGTACTAGAACATGTTTTTTATTCGCCAATGTGGAACGAACAGATATAATTTCAAAATTAACGTCTTCAAACCCAGGTACTCTGACTGCAAAAAAGTCTTTACGAACATATATTGCACAACCTCCGCCATGATGGTTACGGTCTAAACGCACCGGAGTGTTATATTCAAAGAAATTTATTTCATTATCACTAATGGTATGATCTAACCATATTTCAGTTAAACAAAAGACTACTGGTCTTACCATCGACAGATAGGCACTAACAACATCCCTCTGAGGTATCAATCATCTAATATTCGTAGATGAAAACCTTATAGTAGCCTCACCCAGATGTGCCATACTCATGGCGGTAAGAGATTCCAGAACATCCAACCCTTAGTGCCCATTTAGTGGTACACAATAAAACGCGCATGCAAAAGCCAAGCCCAACGGTAAAGAAAGAAGAAAAGAAAAGGTAACTGGCCTGTCCTTGAAAATCATAAGTGCAGATATGTATCACAGATGCATTCCATAGTAGTATCACCAGGTTTAATCATATCGATATCTAATACACTACGAATTCGTCTATATTTTCCTTTCGCCATATATAAGAAAATATTTCCATTTCGAGTAAAAACTTGTTTTTTTTCTAAATTCTGTTTTGCATACTATAAGATATGATTATTATATGCTGTTAAATGTTCATTAATATACTCTCGATTAAACTGTTCACTATTTCTACACTTTTTCTTGCTTCATAAAGTGCGTTTCTATCTGTGAAACGTAGAAAACCAATAATAATCGGTTGTATACTTGGATTCGTTGACTGTTTTTGTTTCGTAACCGACGATTTTGATATATTAGATGGGCCAGCCAGTCCAGGACATGGATCGGGCTCGGTTAGAAAGTTTATGAACTAAAAGCCATGGGCTAGGTTGGTAAAGGGCGAGATAGCTCGTGGGCTAACGTTTCCCGGCACATTCGGAGCCCAACAAACATTAAATTTCTGTGGTGATGTGCCAAAGTCACGGCAATGTAATAAAATAACAGTTTCGCGAATCGGTCTGCAGAAACACGAGCTACGGCTAAAATACCCCCTAAAAAACCAATTGTACGAAAAAGATTCACTGATGTATATTCGTGACCATAGATTTTTTTGTAAAAAGTCTATTGGAATTTCTTCATTTCGTCAATAACCTTAATTTAATGTTTGTTCCAGGGCTCCGAATGTGCCGGGAAACGTTAGCCCACGAGCTATCTCGCCCTTTACCAACCTAGCCCATGGCTTTTAGTTCATAAACTTT